>CATIWJ010018048.1:0-11459 GCA_949640765.1 Croton laevigatus
GAGGCTAAGTTGAAGCCAGGTGAAGGAACAATTTGCCACTTCATTCGAAGTGATACATTTGTTATATCTTCCAACGTTAAAGTGGCTGGAAAAGCCTCAGCTTAGAATGTGTAATAATTGTTTAATTTGCAATGTTTAGTCTTAGAATAATCCACTTTATGTAGCGGAAATCATAGTGAAAAGTGATTGTGTTTTATTGTCGAAAGACAAAAGTGTTGTATTGTGTGTGTTTTTATGATGTAATGTTTATATTATGTATGATGAAGTGTTGGATTTGTTTTAAATTTGACTTCGTATGTCTTTCATATTCTCTCAATTACTAGCATAAAACTGGAAAATACACTTAACTTTATAAATCTCTTAATTTTAGTCCAACCAATATTAGATTGAAAAATAAACAGGCAGAATTTAAGCTTAGTTCACGAGTTTGGCTTATCGATTTTTCATTAAATTTCATCTGATTTCCGAACACCTACTCACGGTGGCGGCTAATCAGCTCCAATTCTCTTCATTCATAGGATTCGAATTCGGAACCTTGCTTAAAGGGCAGCGCCTCATCCAGCTAGGCCAACTAGTCATTGGTTGGCTTATTGGTCTTTTTTTATAAGCAGAGATCAATTTTATTAAAGGTTAAGATATAGAAAAGTTACAGAAAAATTTCCATCATAAAATAACAGTAAACATGGGCAGTTTCAGATTCTACTATTCAAGCTAGGAAATCTTGGTTCCTGGAGACTAATTGCTTAGCTAATGTGTCAGTGCATGATTTGCAGAAAGATTTACAAGGTGGAAGCTTAGGTTCTTGAATTTTTTCATAGCTTTTCCAATTTCAAAAGAAACTTTCCACAAGTTCCAAGTAGCTAATGATTTCTGAGGCCCATGGAATGACTTGCAGGATAGCTAATATTCAACTTCTTTGGAATATCTAGTTCCAATAGGACAGAAAAAAAATGAAGCTTGAAGCTTATCGAGCTTGTTTTTCTAACTTGGCTTATCGAGTGTCATGTTGACTTATGAGGCCTGAGTTCGAGCTTGGTACATTGAAATTTAGCAAGTTGAGTGTGAGTTTAATCTTCTCTAAATGAGACTATTTTTTAGCTCCAACTGAAGCTGAGTACAATTCTTTTTGAACTAAATTAACAACAACTCTGTTTATAAGTCTAGAATCATCCACCAACTCTTTTGTCTATAAGTCTCTAGAATTATCCACCCCTTTGGCAACTTGACATATTAAAATATGCTAGATTGTAAAAGAGCCTTCTAGACTTTGGCTCTTCACCGACTTCACACCACTATATATATGTATGGCTTATGGCCATCTATGTATGTGTGGAAAGAGTGCAAGTAAAAGAGAGTGAGTGTGTGTAGTGAGAGTGACGTGAGCTTAGGAAGTGAAAATTGTGAGAGTTTGAGTTTAGTCCTTATGTTTGTACTTATATTCTAAATAATTAATAAAAATTTTATTTGTTCAATTAAGTCCTCCTATTTTTCTACAGAGAGGAAATTTTAGTGAGTGAAACGTGAAGGCTATAATCAGCATTCCTTTGGAAAATATGGAGAAATCAGATTGACTAGTTTGGAATATACCAAGGATGGTAATTATTCAGTAAAATCGGGTTATAGGAAGGCAACAATGTTGTTGCAGGAGGAACAATTGAACTTCAAGTTTGCGATGGAAAATCAGAATGCAATAAATTTCCCTTGGCAACAAATATGGAAGCTGGAAGTCCCTCGTAAACTTCAACTTTTTCTTTGAAGAATGATATAGAGGGGTTTACCAGTAGATACAAACTTGGTCAAGAGGATTTTGGGCATAACTAATGCTTGTGCCTCATGTGGTGATAGGGAGGATGAGGCACATCTTTTTTTTCAGTGCATATTTGCTAGGGCAATTTGGTTTTCTTCTCTGCTAGGGATAAGAACAAGCCAGCTCAATGGGGACTCGCTTGGTCATTTATGGCAGGATTTAATTAAATATTTGAATATAAATGATCAAGTAATAAGCAAATTAAATTAGCAGTTTCTCTGTTTTGGTAAGGCTTCCAATTATGATAAGGTGGTTTGAGATGCTCTTAATTTTTGGAATGAATTTATGCAGGTGGAAAGTGAAGGAAAGCCAATGGAAAATAGACTAGATTAGAACATAAAGGTTTGGTTTCCTCTGGCCCAAGACTGTTTAAAGGTCAATGTAGATGCAACAATTTGCAAGCGAAAAAACTTAGGGGTAATAGCAATAGTTGTAAGAGATTAGGGAAAATATCTGGTGGAATAGAGAGTCCAGCATGTTTAGAATCCATTAATTTTGGAAGTTATAGCTGTTCTAGAAGCCATGGAATTAATTAGTGCTAAAGGTTGGGATAGATGCATGGTGGAAACAGACTCAAAGAGTGTGGCAGAAGCTATTCAAGGAAAAGTACATGCTCACTTTCAAGTTATGGGTTTCATCATTGATATTAGGATATATTTGTTTGATAATTTTACTCAATCTTGCTCTTTCATTCCTAGGATTTATAATAGTTTAGCACATAAATTAGTTAGGTCTGCTCTAGATTTATATTTTGTAAATAATAGTTCAGAACAACTAAATATGCTGCTGTGTAATATTGAATCTTAAGAAAATAAGATAACTATGTTAAAAAATTTAAAGGTTATTTTAATAAAATATCAAAAAAAAAAATTTCATCTTCAAAATAGTCAATATGATTTTATTAGTAAAAATGACCATTACTAAAATAGAAGATGCTATTAAAAACTTGTAGAAAATGTCATTTTATACACTTTACATGGAAATACTCGCTTTAACGGGTATGTTGACAACTAGTTTACATCATATTTATAAAAGTTGAAAGTATGTCAAACTCATAATTATCATATTTGATTCCCACACAGATTTAGTTCGTTCGAGAGAGAGGGATGTAGAGATCGTAGGAAAGTGTGAAACGAAAAATATAGACAGAGAAGATCTACAACTCATGGAAACAAGAAAAATAGAACAAAGAAGATGAGTCGTACCTAGAGCGATCGTTAATAGAAAGAAAAGAAGAAGGAACTAAAATCGTAGCTGGAATTGAAGCATTGAACTAAAATTGAATGGAGAATAGTGAAAAAAAAAGCATTTGAATGGAACTGTTAAATTTCACTGAGAATGACAAAATTGCTTGAGAATGAGGAATAGGAAGGGAACGCATGGTGATTATTATAGTGGATAGGTTTTTTTGCCATAAAACTTATAAAATGGTTTTAGTTTTGTAAAAAAAAAAAATTAAAAGCGGGCTATTTTTGTTGACAAAATTTGAAAGGTGCTAGTTTTATGTTTTTTCCTAAGAAAAATTGGAAATTGTAATGGGCCTGACGTGGTTTGATACACTTGGACTATTTAGCCCAAGTCTATTGACCCGAGTTTAGCGTGTGTTGTACCCGTACCCAACTCTCTTCGTTTTCAACCGCAAAGGTAAGCAAATAACCATTATTTTATTACCTTCTTATTGTTCATCTTAATATATAAAATAATTTGATCTTTTTCCCTTCTTATTTTCTTTCCAAATATGGATTTATTAACTATTAAACACGATAAAAGTATTGAAAATTTTAGGAAAGTGAGAAACCTGCTTGCTTCCCTTTAATTTTTGCTCTCCAATTTAAAAAAAAAAAAGGAGTTTCCTAATTGTTTTTCTTTTTATTCCTAATTTTTCAATTTAAAATAGTAAGGAAATTAACAGAAGTTTAGTTTTTGAAAACTAATCTAGCTTACATGCCAAGACATAATCTAGTGGCGAGTGCATTTAAAATCCTGACAAACCAATTCGAATCTCTCACCCCTAATTTCAAATAAATAAATAAATAAAAGAAAAGTAACCTAACTTGAAACAAATAATGGCTTATTATTATGAATAGTACTATTTTCAGAGCAAAATTTGTTAATTACAGAGCAAAGAATCTTAATTATACTAAATTGACTAAATTATCCCTATTCAATTAATAAACATAGCTCTAGTACATTGTTAGTCTACTGTAAACTGTTAACCCCCTGCTCCCCACTTTCTCTTTATCAATTAAACGGTGGACTACTGTAAAATATAAAACGACAGAGATTTAGAAATAATTCAAGCTTCTCAAGCTTATGCAAATTTGACCTTCACCAAATATTAATTTAATACTGCAGGCATAAAGGCTAAAGAATAGATCAATCCCATTTCATAGAACTAACAAAAGAAAATCTTGTTTAAAAATGTTTAAGATCTTAAAATTTCATATTCTTATCAATCTCAAGTGATTAATAATCATCACATTCATATGTTTCCTGTAAAGAACAATAACGATTATCTTGAAACCAAATTCAAAACATCACATAACAGGATGTATAGCTTCTCCAAACACCCAGTTATCTTTCATCTTTTAAATTAGAATCTCTATCAAAGATTTTAAGTTAAGTTTATTTAAGTTGATATCAAGTTAAAAAATTATTGCAAGAAAAGGGAAACAAACTACTAATAACGTTCTTTGTATTTGCAGATTTTCCGAGGAAAGATGACCTGAAATAATTTTTATCCGCTGCTCTTCCTTAAGATGGGCTGTTAAACAACATAAAGTATCTCAAGTTCCAACTGCTTCAACTACTTTTTTCATCACGAGCCTTTTGAATTTAGAGCTGCTGGGACTATTTGTTTCAATCTTTCTGATAATATTTTCTTCAATTCTGATGTTTTTAACATTTTGAAAATCAACTCAATCATAAAAAACATTCAGAATCGTGAAACATATCTTATAGGTCCTTTGTGTTAATCAAGTTTGTCGCTTTTTTGTCTTCGTTGTATGTAAAATAAAGGCGTATGGGTTTTTAACGCGCAATAAATTTAACACTATGATAAAGCAATATTGGTGGGGGCAGCGTGAGGAGGAGCGTAAAATCAATTGGATTGCTTGGAAAAAGATTTGCCTTAACAAGAATGAGAGGGTATTGGGATATAGAGAATGGGAAGCAATGAATATTGCTTTTTTTTTTTTTTGGCAAAATAAGGTTGAAGAATCATTTATAGTCCTTTCTTCTTTGCTATCTAGAGTACTTAAAGGGAATTATTACCCTCATTCACATTTCTTGGCCTCAAAAGCTCCAAATAATTCTTCTTGGGGGTGGAAAAGTATATTAATAGGAAGGAGATTATAAGAGGGCAACTTGCGATGGAAAATCAGAAATGGAAGATATATTGCTTGTTTTAATGATCCATCAATGCTTAAATAATTAAGTCCCTTTTCTAGCTGAACCAAAATTAAATAGAGACCTGGGTGTTTATTGGGTCCATCAACTAATTGATATGGAGAGGAAGTGCTGGAATAAATGGTTGATTGAAAGGAATTTTAGTGAGTGAGATGTGAAGGCTATACTTTGGCAAATATGGAGAAATCAAATCGACTAGTTTGGGAATATACCAAGGATGGTAATTATTTGGTAAAATTCAGGTTACAGGGAGGCAATTAAGTTGTTGTAGCAGGGACAGTTGAACTTCAAGTTTGTGATGAAAAATTAGAATGCAATAAATTTCCCTTGGCAACAAATATGGAAGCTAGAAGTCCCACGTAAACTTCAAGGTTTTTTTTTAGAATGATACAGAGGGGTTTACCAGTAGGTACAAACTTGGTCAAGAGGATTTCGGGCATAACTAATGCTTGTGCCTCATGTGGTGACAGGAAGGATGAGGCACGTATTTTCTTTCAGTGCCCATTTGCTAGGGCATTTTGGTTTTCTGCTCCGCTAGGGATAAGAACAAGCTAGCTCAATAGGGACTCGCTTGGTCATTTATGGTCGGATTTGATTAAATATTTGAAGATAAATAATCAGAGTAACAAGCAAATTAAATTAACAGTCTCTCTGCTTTGGTATATATTGAAGCAAAGAAATGCAATGATTTTTTAGAATAAGGCTTCCAATTGTGATGAGGTGGTTCGAGATGCCGTTAACTTGTGGAATGAATTTATGCAAATGGAAAGTGAAGAAAAGCCAATGGAAAATAAACTAGATCAGAACATGAAGATTTAGTTTCCTCCGCCCCAAGGCTATTTAAAGATTAATGTAGATGAAAAAAACTTAAGGGCAATAGCAATACTTGTAAGAGATTGGAGAAAATCTCAGGTGGACTAAAGAGTCCAGCATGTTCAGAATCCATTAATTTTGCAAGCTATAGCTATTCTCAAAGCCATGGAATTAATTAGTGCTAAAGGCTGGGATAGATGCATGGTGGAAACAGACTCAAAGAATGTGGCAGATGCTATTCAAGGAAAAGTACAAGTTCACTTTCAAATTATGGATTTCATCATTAATATTAGGAAATATTTGTTTGATAATTTTACTCAATCTTGCTCTTTCATTTTTAGGATTTGTAATAGTTTAGCACATAAATTAGCTAAGTATGCTTTAGATTTATGTTTTATAAATAATGCTTTAGAACAATTAAGCTTGTTGTTGTGAAATATTGAATCTTAAGAAAATAAGATAATATTTATTGTTTAAACATATTAGAAATTGTATATATTTTGAGATTATGTTCTTGCATAAGAACATAATCTCAAAATACGCATAATCTCAAAATACCCCCTCCTTTGGGTGTGTGAATAAGTGGGTGCGTGTGTAATATTTCTGTAAAAAAAAAAACTCTCTCGTGTATATATATATATATATGGCCAGCCTTACAAATTTTGAGGCCCTAGGCTAACATAAAATTATAATTGTAATTGGAGGCTTCAGGCTAACATAAAATTGTAATTATAATTGAGGGCTCTAGGCTAATATAAAATTATAATTGTAAGTGGAGGCCCTTCAGATTTAGGGGCCCTAAGCATAGGCCTTATCTGCATATACCTAAGTCTGACCCTATATATATATATATATATTTTGAAATAATAAGAAAAAAAATCCATATCAATCACATTGAGGAGAGCATGTAGATTTAAATGAGATGGGGATATGAGTATGCACAATTGAAATGGACATTTGACATGTATTTTTCTGCTTTTAAAAGTGGTAGGCCAACACTTCAATTTCTTGCTTGATACATTTTTTCAACTTTAATTAGGTAAAATTGCAACCAAACATAGCATACTCCTAAAGTTGATCACTATAATTAAGTACATTAATCATCATAATTTCTTTGTTCTTTTCTTACCTTTTCTTTTCTTGAGGACATGTTACTGCTTTTTGCAACATCTTTCCTAAAGTTTCTCTACAATGTTAACCATCTTCAATTATTTTCTACTTTTCAATTTCAGACCCCAAAACTAAATACTTGTCTCATTTAACTATAATCACAGCCGAAAGTACGATGAGTAAAACAAACAGAAATTTTGAAGTTCTTGTCGACAAATGTCATTTGGATTGAGAGATTTCAATTCATGAAATTTAAACATTCCATATAATGATTGAAATTTATCGTTTGTTATTAAAAAATTAGACAAGAATATATAGAATTGGTACATTTCATGATAGTTCAAATTCATTATTTTGGAAGAGAGAAAAACCTTATAGTGGAGGTGAGATTTTATCAATTCCATCCTTTTTAATTAATAGTGGAATTAAAATTATCAATTATATTTCAATTATATCCTTAACCCTACCTCATCAATTTCATGCATTATACTTGTTTATTAAATAATGAAATTAGACATTCTATTCATTCACATTTGATGTATTTTACATTCTATGTATTTAATAAAATTAAAATATTTCTAATTCCATCAATCCGAATGATCCCATAATAGATTCATCTCACCGAAAACAGTCTTTTAATTAGTATATTCCATATAATGTGTCATTGCCATTTTGGAGGCAATGACGACAGAAAATGTCGAATGATTTATTGCAATTTCCGGCCAAATGGGAAAGCACAAAAAAAAAAAAAAGATGTGCTCAAATCATGGAAATGAAGTGAGTTGGTCGTGGTGATTTCATACATTTTCGAAGATTGTCGAGTATTTTCCAATTGAGGTGTTGCAGGTGGAGGGTATTATGCACAATTCTTCGAAAATCTATTGAAAAAAAAAAAACAAAAATAATAAAATAATCTAATAAATATAAAATAAAATAAAATAAAATAATTCAAAAAATAGACAAACTGAAAAAACAAAATTGTATAGCAAAAGTAAAAATAAAATTGTAATTTTCTAAATCTAAATATTGTTAGTGGGCTATGAACTGTGATGTGAAGAGCAAGATGAGGTCTACATTTTATAGTTCAAATTTTTCCCTTTCAACAATTTAATGTGCAATTTAAACGGATAAGGATATGCATTTAGAACAATAATTGAATATTGCCATCAAACTTTAAAAAAGGAGACTATTCTTAATCATTATTACACCTGATTAAGGCCATTATTTAATTAAAAAATATACAATGCAGAAAAAGGGACTTATCAAGTGATTGAACACAAGCTTCATAGTTTATTTTAACAATTATCACTTAGTCATTCTCAAAATATATATTTTTTATTCATTCCAATAATATATATCTTAATTTTTATGGGACTCGTATGGCCCCTAACTCCCTGCATTGGAAATCTCTTCGCGACCGATTGGAACTAAAGGAGGAATGCGTCTCAATCGTGCTTTTGCTTTAGTTGAGTTTCCATTTTTTCTTCTCGAGCATCTGGGTTTGCATTATTTTCTTTCTTCTCCGTATTTTTTCCAAATAAATGGCTATAAAACCAAAGTAGAACACATGAAAAAAAAGGAATGTCAGTTATGTTTCTGACCTGATTATGGAAGAAGCTGAGTTCAGTTCTTGTTTACGGTGAATTTTATGAAGATTAAAGAAGTTTCCATTGAATTTCACGAGGTTTATATTACATATGGTTTGGATTTGATTTTGATTGTTTTTAATTTCTTGTGTTTACAGAAGGTTTGATTTTTATTTGATCCATTTTCAATTCGTTTTCAAAACTAGTTTATGTTTTTCATGTGGATGTGGGATAATGACATTTTTAGTGTGTTTATGTAAAATATTGACAATTTTGATGTGTTTTGTACATAATTTCCATTTTTATGTATATTAAAAGCAATTTATAAATTTGATGTGTTTTTTGCTTACGTGGACAGAGACACTGCCATTGCGCCATTTGGACTGGGACATTGGCCCATTGGCGCAATGAGACAATGCCCCAATGCAAATGGCCGTAATGGCAAAGAATCTTTACAACTTTTTAACTTTGCATGCATGCATTCACATTCCTTTTTTTTTTTATATTGTTTGTATTTAGTTCCGAAATTAATTTTAGAGGGTCGCAGTTTACAGATTTGACTCTTTTTTTTAAATTTCACATAAAATAAGTAAAACTATTAAGTTTAACAGTTTCAATGGTTCTACTTATCTAATATGATATTTTCAAAATAGAGTCAAATCTATAAACTGCAGCCCTCTAAAATTAATTTCGAAACTAAATACAAATGATCTATAATTTTTTTTTCAAAAAAAATTAAAAAAATAAAAAGAAAAAAAAAAGAAATACGTCCGCATTTTGCATGTTCAATATGCATTTCATTTTGCATATTTATTTATTTTCTTTTTAATTTTTTTTAAATAAATAAAATTATATATTGTTTGTATTTAGTCCCGAAATTAATTTTAGAGGGTCGCAGTTTATAGATTTGACTCTATTTTGAAAATATCACATTAGATAAGTAGAACTGTTGAGGCTAATTAAATTAATAGTTTTACTTATTTTATGTGAGATTTTCAAAAAAGAGTCAAATCTGTAAACTGCGACCCTCTAAAATTAATTTCAGAACTAAATACAAACAATATGTTAAGAAAAATAACGAAATGTGAATGCATGCATGCATTTGCATGCAAATTCAAAAAGTTGCAAAGATTCTTTGCGCTGCTTCAAGTAGCGCAATGAAGTCTTCTATACGCCACTTCAAGTAGCGCAATGAACTGGAAGCTGCCATGTGGCAATAGCAATATTCTATGTACCACTTCAAGTAGCGCAATGAAATGGGAGCTGCCACGTGGCGATGACAATATTCTATGCGCCACTTTAAGTATCGCAATGACCTTACGTGGCATGACATGTCTTCAATACACTATTTGGACTGGCGCAATGGAAAAAAATTTGGTCAACACGTCCAAAAACACACCAAACTTGAAATTTTTACGTATCCCACGCTAAATCTGTTAAATTTTTCCCTTTTAACACCAAATGGGTAATTGTCCATGTAGATGTCATGTTGTGATGATGATATATGAAATCGGCTGGAAAATGATTCTGACAAGTTTTCTGGTGGATGGTGGTAATGAAAGTGGCCGGAAAACATGAGGGCAGTATTTCTCAAATCTTGCCGGAAAATTGACATCGCCAAAATCATCGAAAAAAAATGCAAGATGCCAGAATGTCACAGAAAATTGTTGTAAAATCATCATATCTCCTCTGTTGACTTGTAGCAAAAGACCGTTTTGGGTGTTACTTTCAATTTTTTTTTCCTTAAAATAAAATCTGTAAATAATCTTTGTTTTCTATTATTTTGTTGATTTTGGATTTTTTAGCCAATTTTTTATTTTGCCTGGATGTTTCCGTATATATTCCTAATTTAAAAGAACTGTGTTATCCTATGCCATAATATCCTTTAGACATTACATCTCTAATTAGATAAAAAATAAATTGTTTACGTATGCTTCAGCCTAGTTGGTAAGGCGTTGAGCTTCTCCCGGCACGATCCGGGTTCGACTCCTACCCCTCCCCTCCCCTTAGATTAGGATAGATTTAGGATATATATAAAACAATTTTCTCCCTTTTTTAAAAATTGAATTGACTTATTCATGCATTTTCATAATAATCTACTTCCTCCCTGTGTTTTTTAAAAATTATAATATTTCGTCCTTCTTGCCAGGTTTTTATCACCAAAAAACACAAATGGTGACAGAAATTAATTAATAATATTTCATTTGAATCGCTTTTTGCTTAAATTACAAATATGTTATTGGTTTTAACTGAAACAATACCTATTTTCTTAAAAAAATATCAAAAATAATTCACTCAACGGATTGGATTTTTAGTTTTTTCGGCAAAATAAATATTATTTCAGTTAAAACTAATACTATTACGGCAAAAAAAGATTCAGATGAGACATAACTTGTTAATTTTCGTCACTGTTTACACTTTTTAGTGATAAAAAAAAGTATGGAATGACGATATCACTACAAGAAAATAAAATAATACCAACCGATTTTTCCAACCGATTGAAATCGGTCGGTATTTAACGACCGATTCCCAACCAAATAATTTCGGTCGGTATTTAACAACCGATTTACATCCGAATAGCAACTGAAATTTGGCTAAATGAAATAAAATTAATACCGACCGATTTCCAACCGATTCCCAACCGCAAATTACAACCGTTTACCGACCGATTGATTTTCGGTTGTAATTACCGGCGCCAATATTTGCCGCCCAGATTACCAACCGAATAACAACCG
>CATIWJ010018060.1:0-12969 GCA_949640765.1 Croton laevigatus
TTTTTATTTGGTAAAAAAGTGAAGTAATTTATTTTTATAATAAATATTTTTTATTATTTATGAGTCAATTTTATTTGGTAAAAAAGTAAAGTAATTTTAATAAAATTATTATAATACCAATTGAATGCATGTTGATTATGACATTGTAGCATAAAGAAACATGAATAGTTTGGCAAGAAATTTGCCAGAGAAAAAAATCAAGGAAGAAAAGAGAAAGTTAAATTTAATTTTATGGTTAAATTTTGTGTTTGGTGAAAGTTATTAAAATTCTCAATAAACTATGAAATTATGTTGGTGAATAATTTAACTAACACTTAAAAAAAAAAATGAAAGTTCATTATATCACTTATTATTGTAAAGTTGTCAAAAAATATAAAACTAAAGAATTAAATGTGTTATTAATATTTAAATAAAAAACTTTAAGATAGATGGCGTAATTATATAGTAAAGTAACGACACCACATCACTTAACTTAGTTGGAGTGAC
The DNA here is from genome assembly GCA_949640765.1 of Croton laevigatus. Classification (NCBI taxonomy): domain Eukaryota; kingdom Viridiplantae; phylum Streptophyta; class Magnoliopsida; order Malpighiales; family Euphorbiaceae; genus Croton; species Croton laevigatus. The sequence goes on from CATIWJ010018060.1 coordinate 487, forward strand.
AAACCAATAATAAACACCCATTTGAATTAAAAAATTACATCTCATCCGTGATACTTCTCTCATCCTCGAGTTTGTCTCTATCCCTATTTTGCCGTTTCTTCTTCTCCTTCTACATTCAATTCTTTTTCTTCTTCTCCGTGTTATTCTTTGTTTATGAAACAAAAACTATTCCAGTTGTGATCATCTTTGATTAATTTGTTTCTTCTTTTTCCCTTTCCGCTTCTAGAATATTTTGGGTGCACTGAATTGATTAGTGAAAAACGATTTGAGCATGTTAGGGAAGGAAGAACAATGACAAATTTGTTGTAATATTTTGTCAATTCTTAATAAAACGAATTAATCAAATCCTTCCAAAACAATAAAGTCCTTTGAAACCCCTAATTTTTATTGTTAATATTTTCAACAAAACGTAATCAGAAAGAAAATAGTTCTCTTTGTAGGAATTTTCATCAAAATAAAAATAATAATGAAAAAGTTTGCTTGCTTTAAGTAAAACAAAAATGAAAATCGATGACAATTTCTTCATCCAGAACGAAAAATAAAATGATGAATATTGTTACTGGATCAATGAATCACAAAGATGAAAGAGAAGAGAAAGTTTACAATTTTTTTTTCAGGGAGAGAAGAAGTAGAAACGGCAAACAGGGAGACAGAGAAACGTGGTGATGACTGGGTATAGGAAGGATAGTTTAGGATGATATGTAATTTTTTAGTCCAAATGGTTGTTTATTATTGATTTGTCACTCCAACTAAGCTAGATATTGTGGTGTCCCTACTTCACTGTATAATTACTTAGATACATGATATTAATTGGAGTTATTACTGATTCTTTTTAAAAATATTATAACAAAATTTTAATTAGATTATCAAATTATTATTGCAAAATAGTACTTTTAATATTATGTTAAATTTTTTTTTCAAAAACTATTATATTTCAAATATTTATTCATTCTAATGAATTTATTGATATAAAATTAATAAATAATATTTATATAAATATTTAAAAAAATAATAAAATTAAAATTATGGATAAACGACTAAATCAATGTCCAGTTAAGTAAATTGGATAAACTAATGATGAATAAATGGGGCAGGTTCTTAATCAAGGAAGTCAAGAATCGAGACCGAATTTTTTGTCGAACTCAAATGAGTTTTAGTCGGAACTGTATCTAATTAATAATTTATGAAAATTAATTAATTAAATAATCAATTAAACATAGTCTAATTAAAATATAAAATAAATACAAATTCAATTTTCGACTAACTACAAACACAGGCCGCGCAACGCGCGGGTAAAATACTAATTTAATAAATAGGGTATTTGTCCAGTCATGTTTTAGGGAAAATTGTGAGTTTGGATCAGAGCTCCTCGCACAAAAAGCTTGTACGAGTTTGTTTATTTGGCTAAATTAGCCCAGCTTGATCTCACAAATTGAGCTTATTTAATAAATGAGTCAAGCTAAAATTCTGTTTACGAACTAGTTCACAAACAGTATCAATTAAGTGTTACTAAACATTTTTGTGATTTTTTTACCGAATAAGCTCACGAGCCAATTCATTTGTAGTGTTTGAGAATATGTTCACAATCCTCCTTTAAAACAAACTCATGAATTGACTCATTTGTAGTATTCCTGAACATATTCTTGAACGGAAAAATATTTTTACTTATATATGCAAAATGTTGTCGTTTTTCAAAAAGACCCTAACAAACAGACCCTAACTAGGTTACGTTTGAGTTTCAAACGAGCTTTTGAATAGAGTTTTGAACAATCTCACGAGTCAAGCTTACGTGCCGAGTTTCAAATAAGCTTTTGAGCTAAGTTTGAACTTTTTTAAATATAAACAAGACAAGTCCTATCAAGTTCAAATTTGAGCTTGAGGGTAGAAACCCCTTAACGAGCAGAGCTTGAGTTTGGCACTATTTAGTTTGGCTCATTTAAAGCCCTTTCTGTGATATGTTTTATGGGGGAATTGTGTGGTTGACCCAAGATTTATGAAGTAAACATGGTTGGCGAATGATTTGGTTAATTCCAGCTTCCATATACGTAAGAGTAATTTGGTTTGTAGGTGTTGGGGGTGTTGCTGATATTCACTTGGACCATGAACTAAATTTGGTAGAGTTACACATTAGATACAAAATAGTTTGGTTGTTACAAATTAGACACAAAATAGTATATGCCGAGATTAATAGTAGTGAGGTGTAGTTCCAAAAATTTAGATGTATTACAAATTTTATACATTGAATTGGCAATCGCTTAAAATCTATAACACATATATCTAAATTTTAAGAACTGCATTCGATCTTGATATTCAAAATTGACAATCCAACATATAATTTGGAAAATAATAATAAAAATAAAAGGGCATTTTGAGAAATTTAATTGTAAGGTGTTACTAATGTGCTTATATATTGTAGTGATTAACAAAGTTTAAAGCATAAGCTTATATAGTATTTCTAAAAATTTTTGATAATTAATTTTTTTTATAATGTTTAAAATCATCTCTAATATACCAGATTTCTTATATTTTAATTAAAAAGCTTTTGATAGTGTATTTAAATATTAATAATAATAACAATAATAATTTTTAAAATTTTTTAATAATAATAATGACGACGACATGTTAAAACATCCAAAATTTCATTTTCATTTTACAAGACTTTAGTGGTGGGATGATGAATTTGAAAACATATTTAAATTCTTCAGTTTTCATTTGACGTGCTTATTTGGATGTTTTATTGAAGAAATTAAAATTTTATTTTTGGGTTAAAAAATTACTCAGTTAGTCCCTCTACCATTATTGGAGTTTGATGAAGGAGGGCGAGAGACCATTTTAATAATTTTTAAAAGACTGTTATGCGAATTTTCTAAAGACCTTTTTATAAAAATTTTTAAAAATAACATGACAGAAGCATGATGAAATGTCACTTTTTAGATTTTTTAAAAATATAATATATTAATGAAATGTTAGATAGTTTAAAAGTATAATATATCAACGAAAACGGTTAGGTGTAATTAGAAAATTTTTACAAATAATACGAGCATATTTATGCATTAAACCCCTTTTAATGTGATAGATGATGTGGTACACTGTATATACCTAAGACATTTCTCCATTTTTCCATTCCACCCTAGGAAAAATCAACACATATACAGTTTTTAAAAGCCTTTGATAACTGTGCCAAATTTTATCCACCACAGTTTTTCGCATTTGGTGCCAAATATTTTTTCCTAAAAAAATCCCAATTTCCACTTTCAAAAATATTAAAAAATAAAAGTGAAAGTTTAAATATTTATTTTAAGGCAGAGAAATTAGATAAACTATTATATATTTATTAAATACTTTAACCTCAGTAATTATAAATAAGAGTGAATTTGTCTACATGTGAGTTAAAAAGGGGTGTTAATTTCAATAAACACAAAATTCAGACATGTTAACTACCCGATAACCATATAATAACTCAGCTGTTAAGTACACAGCTTGTCTCTTTCTGATGGTATCCTCTTGAAAATAAACTGTGGTTTTCAACATTTATAAATTATAATAGTTCCAAGTAAAATGAGACTTTCTTTTTTTGGTTCAAATCTTGAGAGGTAACTAAAGGGGAAAAAAAAAAAAGTGGGGCTTTCTTTTTCTTTTTCTTTAATGTGGTCTTTGTCTCTCCCTCACCTGAGAATTGCAGGCAGCTTCTGAAAATGACTGATTCTCAAGGAAACATTTCTGCCCAGTTCTACAAGCTTATTGTACCATCCGTTCTTCATCAAAACAAGCTGGTTAGTCTGGAGTCTTGCTACTATTTTCCCTTTTTTTTTTTTGGACTCACTGTTTTAATTTTTAGTGGTTAACCATAACAAACAAGTGGCAAAGCTAGATTTTTCTTTTCAACTGTTACTCTCCTTCTTCTTCCTCCATTTGTTTTTCGAAGAAATTTTCAGAAGTAGACATACAAATCCAGAATGCCCTTTTCCCAAAAAAAAGATAAAAAAAAAAAATTAACAGCGCATGCAAAATAATTTCAAAGTTTGGTACTTTAGTCTAGTGTTCTTAACTTCTGATTTTTTTTTTTATACTATTACTGCTTTGAAATTGACGGAATTTGTTGGTATCCTGTTGGTAAAGAGTGAATGATTGATGATTCTTGGCTTGATTCTCAGATTTTTTTTTTTTTGTTTCTGGATAAAATTTTAATTGTGAACTCTCTCTCTCTCTCTCTCTCTCTCTCTCTCTGCTCAATTTTTTTTTTTTCAGAGCCTGAATTGTTTGGGCAAGTGAACTCTCAACTCTGTCTTCAGCTGATGATTATTTTCTTAATGGTTTTTGTTTATTTTTTTTTCCCCAGATCAGATCAGTCCTTGAGAACCCAGAAAAGTGAATTTCCCATTTTTAAGGTGATTTAGGTTAAAATTCGCAATTCTAGCACCTATCTATCCTAAACCTGTCTCTGCATGTCAAAGAAAAAGAAAATCTCAATCCTTACACTTTAGGAAGAACCAATTTTCCTTATTAGAAATGAAAGAAAATCCAAGTACAATGTAGAAGGAACCTACAGGTTTAAGATGCTTATTTAACTTCGATTATTTTTTTTTTTTTCATAAATAAAGAGAAAGGAGTTCGAATATAAGAGTAATCAGAAAAGTTATATTTTTGCAGTATAGGATTATTTAAATTTTTTCCTCTTATTCTTAAATGATAAAAAATCCATTTATTTTAACTTTTTTTTTTTTTTCTATGAAGTGAATTACAGTCATTAGACAGCTCTTTCAGTACTTTTGTTAGTCTAGATCATTTTAAGCAAGACCCAATTCTATGATTTTATATATGTTTAGTTACAGTTCTTGCAAGGGTTATAGTCTAAAGTGAAATTTGATTATTGCAGAGGCTTCCAAACAAGTTTGTTAAGAAATTTGGGCAAGAACTTGCAGGTTTTGCTACACTTACTGTTCCTGATGATAGAATGTGGCTTGTGACAGTAAGAGAAATTGACTGTAAATTATGGTTTTGTGAGGGTTGGCATGAATTTGTAGAGCACTACTCGATTGGCACCGGTCATTTCTTAGGATTCAAATACGAAGGGAAATCAAATTTTAGTGTTTATATGTATGTTTTGATGCCTTATAAGATAAAAGATGGTAGCACCGTAACAAAGTCTATTAAGGATGATAAGCAGTATCATGTACTTGATGAAATGGAAGATGATGATGATTCAGTTGAAATCTTGGATACCCGTCCCTGCTTCTCTCCTGATACTTCTAAACCCAAGAATTTTGATGAATGTTTCGACCAAGTTATGGCTGGTAAAAGCGGTAATGCTCCATTGCCGCATAATGAACCTAAACAAAAAGACTGCTGGAACAGGGATGATGAAGTAAGTCAGCCTCCATCTGGGGGTTCTGTTAAATCACATTCTTCCGGTCAATCTTCTGAAGATGATGGGAAGATGAAGTTCTTGGATAAAATTATACAAAAACATGAGGAAACTGTTGAAAAGAAGCAAAAGATTGATGAAGAGAATTTCTACCCACCAAACGATGCAGATTTAGCACTGAGGTCAACTAACTTTACTGAAGACGCAAAGGTTGAGTCAAACTCAATCAAATGTCAGCGTTCTGCTGATGATTTTCAACTGAAGATATCTGATATATCTGCTAAAAAGCTTCGAAAGCTTCGCAGAACAAAACAGGAGATTGCTTCTAGTAAGTTGTTTGAACTTAGATCATGTTTCTACTTAGTATGGCTTGAGAAATTAAACTAACCTTGTTATTTATTGAGCCAACAAAACTGCAGGCGAGCAACGGGCTGCAACCCCTGGAAGAAATTACTACAAAAGAGCTTCTTTGAGAAAGAGAAATGAATCAAAGGAGGAACGAGAAAGAGCAGTACATGCAGCCAAAGCATTTGAGCCTGCAAATCCTTTCTGTAGGGTTGTCTTGCGACCATCTTACCTATACAAGGGTTGCATTATGGTGATTCGTTACATATTTCTGCTATTTTCATTTTCATTATACAGATTGCTTTTACTTGTTATGCATAGCAAATAATGCTAACCCTTTTCCATGTGCAGTATTTGCCATCACAGTTTGCTGAAAAGCATTTAAATGGAGTTGCCGGATTCATTAAACTTGAGGTATCGGAAGGGAGAGAATGGCCAGTGTTCTGCTGTTACAGAGAAGGTAAGGCTAAATTAAGCCAGGGGTGGTACGAATTCACATTGGAAAATAAATTGGGGGAAGGAGATGTTTGTGTGTTTGAGCTGCTGAGATCAGGGGATATTCTGCTGAAAGTTACAGTATTTCGCGTTCTTGAAAGTGCTGGATGTATGACTATGAACCAATCCTGACCAAAAAATATCAACTTTTCCGACTGTGGATGGCTTGCTTTGCTTGACATCAAATATGGGGTTCGGTATGTGTATTGGGTTGGCTGAAAGGTTCCGGTTGATCCTAGCCAGCAGTAGTATTTGTATATTCAAGTTTGCTCTACAATTCTGGACTATCAAATAGTTTCATGTGTTTACGCACTGTTGATATTTGCTACCAATGTAAAAATTAATCCTCTCACTTCGCTTGCTAGTCATGTATTTCTTTGAATTGACTTGGACGTTTCTACATTTAGAAGCAAAACAAACTTTGATTTTCCATATTTTCAAATCAAATGATTGAAAAAACCAATACCTTTTAAAGTTAAGATTTTTAGATCGGTTTGGTCGTTTAGAGTTTGTGCCCGTCTCTAACTTCCTGCCATCCGGTCGTACATTTGGCATGGTGAAATTCTAGTAGGGATAGTTGTATGCACTAGCCTTGAATTTGGGGTAAATTCAAAGATACTATTTGGACCAACCAAGCCGCTTAGCACCCTACCTGGATGAGGCATTAGGATTTGATTCAAGATGAATTCAAAGCTATTTAACATTTGGACCAAGTTGATTCTTAATATTTGGACCAACCACCAAAACGGGTAATTCGGATAATTCAGCCAAAACGGCCAAAACAGTTCGGGTAAGAAAATTTAAATGGGTAATTCGGGTAAAACAGATAAATTATTCGGGTAATTCAGTCATATTCGGGTAACACATATTTTGACCGAATTACCCGTTTTGGCCAAATAACAAAATGACATCGTTTTGAAAGAGCCAAATTGATGTTGTTTTGAGGTGTTCATCATATTCATTTTATGTAATTTATTATCTACATTAAACTTTTTGATCATTTTGGGACTAGGATTGATGTTTGTTTTAATTTAATTGACTATTTATTTTGTAGATAGATTGAGAAGTAGAATATTTAGTTTAAAAAAGTTAATTTTTAATTCAGTCAATTCGGCCAAATCGGTTAATTACTGTATTTTAATTTGGCCAAAGAAAATTTAAATCGGGTAATTCGGAATAAATATATAATTCGGTTAAACGGGTAATTCGGGTAGACAATCTAATTCGACCAAAACGGATAAAGAAAAAAAATTTTACAAATATTCTAATTCAGCCAATGATCGGTCAAAAATTGACCGAATTGGCCGAATGCTCACCCCTAGCTAGGATTTCCCAAGCCGCTTAGCACCAGACTTGGATTGGCTATTAGGATTTGACTCGATTACGTCGTATACTTGATAATGGAGAATGAGTTTTTTAATGGAGATATTTGACTCGAGATAAATTCAAAGCTATTTAATATTTGGACCAAGCCGCTTAGCAGCAGAGTTGGATAGATCACTAGGATTTCCCAAGCCGCATAGCACCAAACTTGAATAGCCCATTAGGATTTGACTCGATTCTATCGTGTACTTGACAATGGTGAATGAGTTAGTTTTTTAGTGGAGATAGTTGCATACATTAGCCTCGAATTTAAGATAAATTCAAAGTCACTTATTATTTTTTGGAGCAAGCTGCTTAGCATTCGACCTAGATTGCACACATGAAAATGATAAGTGAGTTTTTAGTGGAAATAGTTGTATACACTAACCTCAAATTCGAAACAAATTCAAAGCTATTTAATACTTGAACCATTAGGACCAATAGCATTTTATGTAAGTCAAAAAGTAGAAATAAAAATAAAGAAAAATTATAGTAAATGTTAGCTTTTAAAATTTTTTTTATAGTAAATTTCATATATTTTAAAATATTAAATAAATATTATAATTTTAAAATATTAAATAAATGTTATTTTTAAATTATTGGTAAATATATATATTTATTTTTTATATATAAATTGATGTATATATTTAATAATATTGTGAAAATAAAAATATGTGTATTTTTTTAAAATATCTATATATTTTTTATATCATATTGATGAATAATGATATTTAACTAATATTTTATACTTATTTAATTTTTGTTATGAATAATGATATTTAACTAATATTTTATACTTATTTAATTTTTGTTATAAACATTTGTTTTTTTTTACCAAAGTTATAAACATTTGTTAATTTACACCTAAAATAAAGTTTCCAATTATAAGCCGGTCTAAAATCTAAATAAGAAAGTAGTAAAAGATATAATCGTGTGGGTCAAACCTGAAATCTAGAGCCGTTGATCTTGATTCTACAGCGCTATTTATCGTACGTTGATCCACTTGTGATTCGTACACTACAATCGGTTACGGTTAACACATGCACATGCCACCAAAAATTTCCTCTTATTTTAATCAAATTGCACAGGTATCAAAGGAAATGCTCACCTGGTTTGTTGTTCTTCGGTTTGGTCATAAACGGAAAATTCACTAAAAATCGGAAAAAATATAATCTGAGGGAATCAATGTCACAGTCAATGGTGCTACCGGGGGAGTCCGATTTTCCGGCGAACAGCAGTTGCATGTTCTACAAGTTGATGGTTGCTTCCATTCTCCGGGACAAGAAGCTGGTTTTTACTCACTACTGTCGCTTTTATACACTTTATTGTTTTTTAATTTGTTTTTTTTTTTTTTAACAAAATTGTTTTTTAATTTGTTTGGTCATCGAGAAAATTTAGAACCCAAGTCATAGAAGCTTCTGTTTTTTTTTTTAAAAAAAAGAATATTCTGGTAGTTCATTTTTTATTTTGATTCTAAAATGATTATCTGTTGTGTTTGATCAGCCGAATTATCTTGCCGTTATCTATGCTGTGTAAAATTGAAAGATAAATGGTGTGTTTGGTTGCTGGGAAAATTCGGGAGAATTGCTGTTTTACAGACTTCGGGTTAGCTTTAGCTGATTAATTGTCTCTGACCTTTTTCAATTAAAGAAGGCTTGAGCTTGTCTGACTGCGGGAAAATCTAGAAATTGCTAGTGAAGTCTGAATAGTTCGTTCTAGAATTCATGAACTGCGTTTGGTCGATTTTTCGATTTCTTTTTTTTTTTAATTAATACTATTGAGCTGAAGCTGATTGATCAATTAATTAAAGGTCGTTGTCTTTCTATTGTATTATTTTGTAGTTTGGTATTTTTTTCCCTATGCTTTGCGGTCTTAAGATGATTTTCTTTTTCTTACCTCTGTGGTGGGAAAGTCTTCTTAGTTCAAACCAAGATATATGGTTCTTCCATTGCATTGTAGAATTGTATAAGTCTAATTAAGTAAACTGATCTTTCTTATTTACTGTTGAGAATGTTTATAGCCTGAGCTTCCGTTTTGGTCATTTGTTCTCTTAAATCTTCTAACATGCTGTAATTTTATTGTGCATGCTCAAAATGAAGTTTCAAAAGTTCTGGTTGATTGAAAATTCTGACCTTTAAAAAGATCTTCTAGCGATGTATAGTGTGTTTTGCTTTTTATCAATATGTAGCATGAGAGTGACTTGATCTTTTACACCAACAGAAAATCCCAGAAAAGTTTGTCAAAAAATATGGAAAAGAACTTTCTTCCATTGCTACGCTTACTGTTCCCAATGGTCGTATCTGGCTTGTGGAGCTTGAAAAAGTAGACAAGAAGTTATGGTTCCACAATGGTTGGCATGAATTTGTTGAATACTGTTCCATTAGTGTTGGGTTCTTCTTAGTCTTCAAATATGGAGGGGACTCAAACTTCAATGTTTACATATTTGATCTGACTGTTTCTGAGATTAGGTACCCATGTGATGTTACCAGTAGTTTGAAGGAACAGTGTCAAGATCATAAATATATAGATGAAAAGAAACATGCCGAAGGTGATCACCTCATGGAAATCTTGGGTTCTGTCTCTCCATCCTATAAGCCAAGAAGCAGCTACTTTGGTAAATATGGGAATTACTATTGGACTCCATCTGGAAGTTATGAGGTCAGCAGAGAGAGGTTGATTCAAAGAGGGGATGATGGATATGATGTGGAAGAGAAATTTCAAACCCGTCGTGACATAGGTGTGCAATTTAATGAGATTGAGCTTACAAGTACTACTGATAAACTTGGTTTACCTATCTCGGGTGAAATAGGAGGGAGAAGTAGAAAAAGAAGACGGAGAACTCATTCTAGTAAGCTCTACAAACTCATACATACATGTAGTATTTATGGTGTTACTATTTCACTTTTTCATTGTTAATTTATTCAAAGCACATATGAACATCATCGAACAGCCAAACAGAAAGCATGTGAAAAGTCACCTCCCATAAAGTTCACTTCTGAATATCTTACAAGGAGGTGGAGACCTGTAACACCAGAAGAGAAGCAAAGAACAATTACTGCTGCTGATATGTTCAAGCCTAATAATCCATATTTCAGGGTTGTCTTGCGACCATCTTATGTGTATAGAGGATTTCTATTGGTTCGTCCTTAATAACACTAAAGATCCTATGTTTTTCTCTGGAAAGTTGTTGCTTAATTATTCTATGTTCTGTCATGCAGCATGTCCCAAATTGCTTTGCTCAAAAGTATTTGGTGGTTACTGGATACATCAAACTTCGGATTTCTGAGGGAAAAGAATGGCCTGTCCGTTGTGTTAGTTGCAGCGGGAGAGCTAAGTTGTGCAAGGGATGGACAGAATTTGTGTGGGAAAATAGTTTGGAGGCAGGAGATGTCTGTGTCTTTGAGCTGCTTAACGAGATAGACATTGTGCTGAAAGTTACCATTTTTCGTGTCCTGGAAGATCTTGCACCAGTTAACCAACTTCCAGATAGAATCATGCCTTGTATACCAACATTGAAGCAATCATGATTTACTAATTGCTGAATTCTTTCTAGCAAAAATCTGCCAGGTATTGTCTTTTCTTATCATGAAGATGATATTTTCTAGTTCTGATTAATTGATAATTTACTTGGAGATTAGGTTTTAGGCTGTTCAGTCGTGGGCTAAAAACATGAACTTAAATATCTATATTTTGCATAATACAGGATCAAAACTATACCTTTTTTAAGATAACTATATTTGAGATGTTCCCTGCTGTACAAATATGAAATGGAGTGCAGCCACAGTAGTGAATAAAATGTTAGTTTAGTTGTGTTCGTAAGTTACTACCTGATGGTGTTTGGTTGCTTTCAGGAGGTCGCAGCAATTTTCGTGTACACCACCTTCTAGTGCTGGATGATGTAAACTGAAAATGCAAAGGGTACCCAAACGTCCATGTTTTTGTACATTTGCTTTTCTTTTCCATTTTCACATTCAATAAATGAGGATTCTTGCTCTTGAAACCAATACATGAATTGGTAAATCTTGACAATTCAGTTTTGGGATTAGTTCCATGTTAGAAATTAGAATGCTTATGGTATTTTAGATTGGATTACCTTTAGAAAATATATTTTTGGTAGCTTTTAGATCTTAGAGAACCCATTAGAGTAAGTAATTTGTTCATAAAATATAATCATTTGTTTTATGGAATTTTCATTTTCCCCATAACTAAACTACTATTACATGTTTCAACGGAATGGAGAAAGTGACTCGAGTCAAGAAAGAACCAAGGAAATTCCATCTTATTTTAAAAAGTAATCCTTGTTTTTGACTTTTTTTTTTTATCAGACAAATGTAAATTATTTTTCAAATTTACTTGTTTTGAATGGAAATTTTTTTCATTTTTCAAAACATTTAAAATGACAATTTTCTTCATGTTATTGAAACAAGGAGGTACGTGCTCATCTATTTGTCAAGTGAAGACATGGTCACATGTATTGCACCAATTGCAAATAATACAAATAATAATATTTGTGACAATACAGTACATATGATATAAGGTTTTAAATAAATAATTTTTACTCTCGGTCCGTAATAAGTATTTTAATTTCTTTCTTTCTTTTTTTTAATCTTACAAGTTTATCATTCTTAAATTGTAACAAAATAAGATGGTGATTTTTCTTTTATACTCTTGACATATTAATTAATAATTTATTTTAAAAATTAGTCAAACATTTAAATGAAGAGTATATTTGTCATTTAATAAATAAATAAAATGAAAATTGGAACATTTATTATGAGAATAAGTGAATATTTTTTAATACTTAAGAAATTCCTATTTTTCAATTCAAGTTAACATACTTGTCTCAAACAAATACTTACCATTTTTTGTGCATAATTGCTTATTTCCTCCGTTTTTAAATAATTATTCTAATTTTT
>CATIWJ010018150.1:0-10980 GCA_949640765.1 Croton laevigatus
TTTACTAATTACATTTTAAAACTGCATTTCAATTAAAAAATTAATTTATTATTCTATTAACTAAAAAAATTAAAATTAAAATTTTTTTGTATAACTAGTTTCTATATAGCACAACCTCTACAAGGCTCAAGCCCTGACAAAGATGACGTCAAGCTCTCTAGGGACCGAAAATGGAATTAAATTATTCATGGGTCTATATTTCTACTTTTTTTTTTTATTTGGCCGCATATTGTTTTTTGAAAAAGGGAAAAAAAATGGGAGCTCTTCCTGTATATATCCCATAATTTAATGGGTCAATTCGGCCCATTCATGATAGTACCACTGCATTGCATGTGATTGTGAAACCTGCAGAAAGTAAATTTTTGGGGCAGCTATCCTGCTTTAAAGAAATTTTCTAAAAACAGTCTTAAATCAATATATAACGAAAATTTTTAGGATAGCTACATATTCAATCCTATTTTTTTAAAAAAAAAAACTCTGAAAAAGTTTCAAATCAATACGGAACAGAAATTTTTAGGATAGCTACATATTCGATCCCGTTAAAAAAAAAAAGAGTTAAAATCAATATATAATACTACCTTCAATTTTTTCATTTCTTTACACCCTAAAAATATAAATACCAATATAATTCTACTTTTTATTAATACCAATACAAAATAATAATAAATAATTATCAACCATTTACAACACTTATTTTTTTACTAATACCAATATAAAAATAATAATAAATAATTAAACCTACTTACCCAAAAAGGAAACGTAAAGAATTAAAAAATTTGTCAAAAACAGAAATGTAAAGAATTGGAAAAATTGGAGACAGTATAAAACTAAGGTACTGTAAGAAGAAAAAGACCGCTACAACTTTTAAAGTAAACAAAAACGGCAGTAGAACAAAAAAAAGGGCAAAAACTCACTCACTCAAAAAAAGGGGCAAAACTCACTCACTCACCTAGAGACACCTGGGCGTCTTTAAACATATTACTAGGCAGCTAAAATTTGTGGGGGAGGAGGGGATAGTGACTGTACGGAAAAGCCTTAGGTACATGCTCTAGAAGTCCTAGATTTAATGGCAGTAGATTATTTAGAATTTATAAAAAATTTAAATTTTTTTTAGGATGCATGAATTGTGTATGTGTATGTATGCATATATTTAAAAAAAAAAAAAAAATTTATGGAGAGATTGTGGACCCACCAATTTGTAACAAACCGGAATCAGCATTTGCCACGTGGATAAGATTACAAAAATGTCGTCCTCAATTTTCAATGGATTATGCTAAAGTCTCCTATCCCGTTTGCATGCGTTCTACAACACCACACCCTTTTTTAAACATAAACACCACCCTTTTTTATTTTTAACTTTTTTTTTTTTAACATACTTTTTATTTTTAACTGAAGACATTTCAACCCCACGCACTTCATTCTTATTTTAAAAAAAATAATGTTACGTTAAAAAAAGTTAATAATCTTATACAATAATTGCTCAACATTGTTTTGTTATGTTCCATTTTTATTCTTTACTTGATATTTTCACATTTATCAAAATATTATTTTATAATATTGAGACTTCAAATTTACACACAGCTGCAAAAAATAAATAAATATATATATATATAGATGTGAAAACTGTTCAACAATAGTACAAAATTCAAACAAAAAACTATAGAACTATTATACGGATTTTTGCATAATTATTGTATAATTTTTGTATCCAGACTACCAATTTTTAAAATTCAAACCAACTTATTGTATAATTTGTATAAAATAGGTTCAATAGCTCAATTATAAGAAGAACTACACAAGTACAAAACAAATACAAAAAAGGTACAAAACAAATACAACACTGGCTCAGCAATAAAAAAAATTCACAACCACCCTTATGCTTCTTGATTAAAAAAAAATACATAGCACAAAACACTAAAAAAAAAAGAATACCAAAATAACCTTTTAATTCATTACATATACAATTTAATGAGTGGCTCCAAATCTATCCAACTAATTCTTAGTCAACACTTATTGAATAATAGAAATAGCTCACAAAATAGTGTTAAAAAAAAAATCTATCCAGCAAGCGACACGACGTTGTTTTAGGTCAATAAAATAATCCCAACATTACAAACAAAAATTCAGAAAAAATGAAACATAGCAAAAAAATTCAAAAACAGTATGATAGCAGTCTAATATATTTTAACAGAAAATAAAAAAGAAGAGCAAACATAATAGAAAAAACATAAGAATATATAATAATTGTTCAATATATTGCAAACAAAAAGAAAAAAGGAACATCAAACATTAAAAAAAAAAAAAAAAGCGCAAACTGTTCACCAATAGTACAATTAAAAATAGTTTAAAAATAGAAAAATATTTAACAACATTACAATAAATATCTAATATATTTTCAAAAAAAAAAAACAAATAAAACATAGTTGAAAAATAAAAAAAAAATATTCAACAATAATATAATAACTATCTAATATATTTTCACCAAAAAGAAAAGTAAAAATAAAAAATAATAGAAAAACACAATGTTCAACTGTAAAATAATAAAATATACAATATGTATTTACAGGAAATAAAAATAAAAATAAAACATAGAAAAAAACATAAAAAATTTCAACAAAAATACAATAACTGTTCAACATATTTCAAATAAAAACAAACATAAAAAAAAAAACAAAATGTTCAACAACAGTATAATAAGAAGACTGTTCATGCAAGAAGGTACTCATGTTTCATAGAGAGGTTCATGATGCACTTGAGTCTTAAGCAGGATTTGTCCGTTGTTTATATAGAGAGGTTCATGATGCACTTGAGTCTTAAGCAGGACAAATCTCGTCTTCCAATAGGCTGCCTATATAAAAAGCAAATAATTGTTTAGTACGGACAAATCTCGTCTTAAAGAGACTGTTCATACAGGCCTCAACTATTTTCTACATCTTCATCTTCTCCATTGGTGTTAAGGTTTATCGTTAATTTATTTTCGTTCGTGTTTGATTATTTATTTATTTATTCCTGCAGTTTCTAATCATATATATGGATCCGTTTGTTGTTTATTTATTTATGAAACTAACGTGTTTCTAACAATAAATAATAAGTCCTTCAAAACTACTTACAATACAAGAGCCAGCATTTCTTGAAGATAGCTCTAGATGGGTTTTACATTGCCTAATAATCAAAGAAATTAGGTTTAAATCATCTTGATGGTAACTAAAGGAAAAAACAAAATTAAAAAAAAAAAAAAATCAAATTATAGCTATTGGGTTCTCAAATTAAAGTTAATACTATATAGTTTCAAACATGTGCACTCACAAAAGACATAGACAATCTGTAGAGTGTGCGTGATGGATCTAGTTAGTATATATTATCCAAATGCAAGTGCTATATAATTAAATAGTTATCAAATTTTTATTTTATGACAAAAAATTCAAAATGATCAATTACAACTCATACTTAAAGCTACAAAATTACTCAAATCCCTAAAATCACACGATCACAACAGAGATTTGAATCGTACCTGGAAGTCCTGAAAGAAGGTACTCATGTTTCATAAAGAGGTTCATGGCGCACTCGAGTTGCTAAGTACGCGCATCTACAGTCTCTCTAGGCAGTTGATTGAGCGCCTCCTTGACGTTTATATTGTAGTAGGGATCGTAAAAATCGTCATATCAGTGCCTTATTTCGATTAAAAGAACATAAAAAAATCAAAAAATATTTTCATAATAGTTATATTTACGTAGGTTTTTTTTTGTTAACAAAGATATCTACGTAGTTTTACTCATAATTTTTTCGATTCTCTTAATTGGCCAGTACTAATTAATTGTTTGAAGCATACCAGGAATTTGCAAAAGTATGAAATCAAAATGAAAATTCAGGAAACAAAAATGGGCGTGTGTGTTTTCCCTTTCCATGTCATCCTCCCATTATTTTACTCTCAATTAAAAATTTATACACCCAAATACAAATGTGGCCCTCTGTTCAGACTCCTATGTTCCTATTGGCTAGCGTGTGACTGTTTAATTGGCTCCTAAAATGCCCTTCTAGTAGATGCTCCCTTATCTCAACACACCAGAAAAGGAAAAATTAAATTAAGAAATTGAAAATAAAAAAGGAAAAATGTAAGAGAAAAAGGAAAATTCAAAATCCTCATAATATCTCTCTTTCATAAGTCATAAACTCACTGTAACCCATTTCACACTTTTACTCATAAATAAATAACTTCAACTTGCTCTGTGATTCTCTTATCTTCTCTTCTCTTTCTCAAATCTCTGTCTACCAGAGTCAAGTTCTTTTCTAAACACATTGCCTCTTCCGTTTCAAATCTGCCATTTCTCCTTCTTGTGTTCTTCTCTTCCCATTTCTGGTAATTACTTTTCAGTTTGTATGTGTTTACTTATTATTATGCTTTCCAGTTTGTATGTGTTTGTTTCTCAAGAAAAAGTTTTCAGAGAAAGGAAAAAGTTTTCAGAGAAAGAAAAGAGCACAAACAAACAAACAAAGAAAGTTTGGAACTTGAAAGTTGTTCTTTTCTGTCCTGTGAGTAAAACCAAAAATAGCTCATTTAAATCATTAACAAAGAAACCCATTTCAACTTTTCATAAGTTCCCAATCCCATTAGATTATGTGTATGGTTTGCTTGTTTTAGATTTACCAGCTATTCAAAGTCTGGATTTTTACTATTCTTGTTATTTTGCCCTTATTTTTACATGTATAATTTTTTATTTTTTGACCTTTTTCCCCACCTTGTAGTATCATTGTCTAGATTAATTAACAGTTTTCAATCCTGAGAGTGATTGTGATAGCATGGACTAGAAACTTTTTGGCCAAATTTTGGGTCCCATGTGTGCCTAAAAAAAGTTTCAGTTTTTATAAGAACCACCCTTTTTTTCCTTTTTTTTTTTGGTGCTTTGCCTCAATTAAAAATATCTAATATTTTCCTTGTTTTTCTATCTTTACATACAGGTCATCTAGGCCACCCATTTCCCCAATTCTATTACTTAAATATTCATGAACCCTGTTTGCTTGGTCAAATATTGGTTGCTCACATGCCTGTTTTGTTTACTGGGCCAGTAGAGAGTAAGTGAATATGATATTTATGGCTGTGGTCAAGGGGATACTCCATGCCGGATTCTTGAATTTCTGGCTGCTCCACTTCCACTTTCAGGTACCACACAATGAATAATTTCTCAGTCTGTTTCATAGTCATTATTTTCTGCTTGATTCTATCATTAGCCCTTGGATTTCCTTGATTAGGCAAGAGTTTTGGCAATAAACTTTGAAATGTGATTCGTTAGCTTTGAATTTTTGTCATTCATTAACCAAACCCTTCAAAGATTCCTTTTGACAGTTGAATTCTGCTTATTTTATGAGTTGCATTATTTTCAATCTTGATATCTACCTACCTTTTTTGCCCCTTGTGTTTTGCCTCATAATGTGCAATTTGAAGTTCATTGGCCTTTAATATCTTTTCCTGATTAATCAGTGGCTTCATAAGCTTCTTGTTTTATTGCATATCTTAGTACATTAAGTATGCTTAAACAGGAAAGCTCCTTCCCAAGTTCGCTTTTTCTGCAATTTGTCTGTATTGGGTTCGTTCTGTTTCATGTTGTCCACTCAGAAATTCCGTTAGGTTCAATACTTTCTGTAGAGGAAAATGATTCGTGGGTTTCTCCTAATGGTAATTTTGCTATTGGATTCTTCAACTCTTCTGATCAGCCAAATCAGTATAGTTTAGGAATTCGTTTCAATTCTGAATCCATACCTGTTAGTAAACAAACTGTGGTTTGGGTTGCTGGGGCTGATGTTACAGTTGGTAACAAGTCCTATTTACAGCTTTTAAAAAATGGGGAATTAGTTTTGGTTGATTCTTTGAAGGGAGTCACATTATGGTCTAGTAAAACTAGCCAGTCGGCGGTTGTTTCAGCTCTTCTTCGTGATGATGGCAATTTTGTTTTATTGGATGCAATGGGTGGTGCTGTCTGGCAAAGCTTTGATAACCCAACTGATACACTTCTTCCGGGCCAGAATTTCGCTGTTTATAGAACACTTAGAGCTGCAAGCAATACTTCTACGTCAAGTTATTATAGTCTTTACATGAATGCTTCAGGACAGTTACAACTAAGATGGGAAAGTAATGTCATGTATTGGACTAGTGGAAATCCATCTGCTTCCAATCTCAGTGCTGTTTTTACCTCTAGTGGAGTTCTGCAACTTGTGAATTATACTTTGAAGCCCATTTGGTCTGTCTACGGAGGGGACCACAATGACACTGTAAATTTTCGACTACTAAGGCTAGATGTTGATGGTAATCTGCGGATGTATTCATGGATTGATGCTTTGAAGTCTTGGAAATCAGTTTGGCAAGCTGTTGACAATCAGTGCAACGTGTTTGCAACATGTGGCCTACTTGGTGTCTGTGTTCTGAACGCATCGGGTTCTGCTGAATGCCAATGCCCATTGAAGAAGACAGCTGATCCTAACTCAAAATGCTTTGTGCAAGATTGCACCAGTGGTTTTAGCATAAATGAATATAAGCACACCTTTCTTTATGGGGTTTATCCACCAAGTGATTCTGTTGTCCTTACTAGTTTACAGCAGTGCAAGACCTTGTGCATGAGAAACCCAAATTGTAAAGCTGCAACCTTTACAAATGATGGAACTGCTCAATGCCGAATGAAAACAACTCCTTACTTATCTGGGTATTCAGGCCCCTCTATAAGTGCAATTTCTTTTATCAAGTTATGTGCAGATCCATTAGCTGTTAATCCCAATATTGAAACATTTTCTTCAGTGCCATCTCCAGCTCAGCACTCTTATAGATTGTGCATTCCTTGTCTGGCAGGAGCTGCCTCGGGTACATTTGTCCTATTTGCTGTAGTCCACGTAGTGCTTGGATGCTATTTTTATAGAAGAAGAAATATGATTTGGAAGAAAGCTGCCATAGCCTGCATGGGCAGCAACTCAAAGGGTGTAATGATGCTGTCTTTTGCTGAAATAAAAGACATCACTGGAAATTTCAAGCATCAAATTGGGGCAAAGATGTATAGAGGTGTGCTTCCGAACCACCAGCCAGTTGCAATAAAAGACTTGGAAACAACAGTAGCAGAAAGAAAGTTTCGAGCCGCTGTTTCGAAGATAGGAAGCATACATCACAAAAACTTGGTGAGGCTTCATGGCTATTGTTGCGAGTCAGGTCAGCGAATTTTGGTCTTTGAGTATGTTAAACATGGTTCAGTGGAGAAATATTTGGTAGATGATGAGTTGAGCAAGAGGTTGACCTGGAGAAGAAGGGTCGACATATGCTTAGGTGTTGCAAGAGCTATTTCTTATTTACACTCAGGATGTAGAGAGTTTATAACCCATGGGAATTTGAAATGTGAAAATGTAGTTTTGGATAAAAATTTTGAAGCCAAGGTGAGCGAGTTTGGGTTGGAGAAGATTCATTCTGAGGCATCGAGTCTTCAGGAGAAAGACGTGGAGGATTTTGGCAAGATGATATTGATATTGGTAACTGGCTGCTGCAGAGTTGAGGATATTTGTGAGTGGACTTATAAGGAATGGATCGAGGGGCGCCCAGAGGGAACTGTAGATAAAAGAATGGATGATGAGATTGGGAATGAGGAGCTGGAACGAATATTGAGAATTGCATTTTGGTGCCTTCAAAGAGACAAACGACTGAGACCTTCGATGAATGAGGTATTGAAGGTGTTAGAAGGTACATTAACAGTTGATCCCCCACCACCTCCTTTTGGCGGCCAGAGTTCACAAGCAGAAGAGGAACCATCAGAGTTATAGGTTGATCCAAACTACAAAAACTAATTTCCTCCCATCTCAATCCTATATAGTAAGGCTAACTGTGCATGGGAATGACAAGTATACGAAAACAATTTCTAGAAAGGATTGCCATTTTTTTTCCCCAAATGAGAAGATAGTTCAATGTAATGTGAAATGTTCACCATCTTCTGCACTATTCAGATATCATCTGCAGAAATTTATATTGGGTCTGATTTTTTTTGCTTTCTTCTCATCAATGCTTTGCAATGCAATATAAACATGATTCTGAATCTTCTTTTTTTTTTGTGTTCTTTGCTTGTGTGAGTAATGTCTTTGTGATTTGTGATTATGATATTTGTACATATTACAGTGAAATCATTGTTAAAATTAGGTAAAATATATGGAAATGCAATACAGCACTTGCATTACACTACAAAAATCTCAAGCTCTAAGGCTGTCACAAAAAGAAGGTCGTTGTTTATATGATTAACAAAAACCAAAGTTATAATAATAATTCTTTTCAATCATTTTGACAGAAGGAAAGTTGGGATTCTCTTTCCTTTCTTATTTTGACATTTACCTCAAAAGACTACAAATTACATCCAATTTGAAGCTCGTGCGGTGCATGTGCATGCAAAGTTGTAAATACCAACTACAAATATTATTTTATTTGATTAAAATTTCAACAATTAATAGTATAAAAGTACTTATTTTGTTGATATTTCAAATTGGTTTGTTGCATAAAAATTTTGCTTAGTTGACTGAAAATCAAAGCATCCTAGAAAGAAGGAACTAGTGGTTGGAAATGGACGAGAAGGATCCTATGTATGTATGCATATTTTGTCACTATTTTATTTTAGTCATTTCCTGAGTTTGATCATTTTTGAGTGGTTCAACTGCTAAAATTAGATGCATAATTTATTAATAGTTAAAGTAGAGAAATAACCATTAATGTCAACTGCTATTTATGTGTGACTTTCAAAAGAAAATCCAATTGAACATAATATTGTAAAATTGTTTTGTTGCAAAGTCTGAATACTACATATAGTAAAATTCTTTTTATAAGATGTAATATGATAACAAATTTATAAAGGAGCAGAGTTGTGTTTTGAATTTATTGAATCCAACTCAATCCAATAAAATTATACTCAAATTAGAGCTCAAGCCTCAAATAATCCAAGGATAGCTTATTTTTTTTATGGAATTCTACACAGTTTTTGAACATGATACCGACTAATATGGATTTGGGTATTATAGAATCCAATTATAGAGAGTACAACTCTATCAATTCAATTTTCTTCATTTATAATATTAGAATTCGAATTCTTGATGTTGTTTAAGGATCTAATGCTTCATTTAATTATTTCTGAAGCCTTTTTAAAGATAATAGTGTAGATAGTAGTTAGTCAATAAAATTTGATATGAAGCATATGTTAAATATACGTTAGACTAGAGTGAGCTTTCCTCGAGAGGTTAATAGATTTTCTTTAGACTTGGATCAAATGGGTTATGGCTTGTGTCACTTGGATCACGTACTCAAAAGTGACCACTGTCACCTCTTCTCCTTCTCTTATGCTCAGAAGGACTCTCAATGCTCATAAATGAGGAAGTAGGACTGCATCCGGTCAATATTGCTAGGCACTGTGCAATCTGATGTTTGCTGATAATACTATTCTATTCTATTTTGCAAGACGAGAAGGCAAATGTTGGATAAGGTTGAGTGGACAATCCATCAACTTAAACAAATCATCAGCTATCTTCTCCAAGAACACACTGCAAAGATTAAGGGAGAAAATGGCAAGATCGATTTGATTCAATAAATGGCAGAACAAAGGCATCGTTAGCAATACTGGATTTTGTGATAGCCAGTTAGCTCAGATGGAATGTGCTAGACGTTGCTGATATTTTTAAATAGTCATATAGTATAAGGGTAAATAAGTGATTTGAGTTGCTGATATTTTTAAATAATTAGTGCAAAAGAAGGAATTGAGAAGTGGACATATAGTAAAATACTGCAACAATATGACTAATAAAAATAAACACCTGGACTCGCATTACATTAAAATGGCTAGTGGCAATTTAGATAAGAAAGGATACATGGATGGTGTGGCGGAGGTCGTTGGAATGTTGCAGAGGAGGTAGATCCAGAATTCATAATATATAAAGGAATTAAAAAAAAAAGAAATTAGAAAATTAAATAGTCGTGCCTGAAATATTAAAAGTATCTTTAATGCAACGGTGAATTTCTATTTGATGTACACGTCAGAAAAGTAAAAATAATTTTAAAAAAGAAATCTCCAATATTAATGTCTATCTGACCGTGCAGTTGACGTGTAAATAGACAATGTCTAGCAAGCCTTCTATTTCTGAATGTCCACTAGACATTGTCCACGTCAAAATTGTTACGTGATTGGTTATCTATTAAATTGTGTACCCTAAAAAGAGAAGCAAATGGAAATAGAAGATATTGTATTGGAAATAGTTTTTTAAAAGTTAAACTTTAGAAATAAACGGTTAACCACGTAATCATTCACACCTTTTATTTCAATTGACACATCAGCTACAATTCACATTACCATTGGAGATGCTCTAAGTATGCTATTATTTTGGAAAAAGAGAATAAATACTTTACCATGAGAAAGTAAATATTTTATAAAAAGAAAATAAAATATAAAATAATAAATGTGTTATTGTTTGAAATAAAAAATGAGAAAAAAATTTAAGAAAGTCAAAGGAAGAGCATCTTCAATGCAATACTTTCTATTGGCTTATGTATCTAATAAAATAGAAAGTGTCAAAGGAGATGTGGATAGAAGTCAATATATTGACACCCAATTTAAAATTTTTGTCTCCAATGCAACACTTTCTATTTTGTATTTTTATTCTTTGTTAGAATTATAATTTAAAATCTAATTAATAACAACACACTATTAAATGTAGACATTATCTAGAAGGCTTTCTAGAAATAGAAGGTGAGTTTGACAATATTAAGTCCACATAAGCTTCACATCCAAAATTGACATTAGTATTTGAGAGCATTTTTTAAAAAAGTCTTCTATTTTACTTATGTGCCATGTGAACAAGAGCAATTCCATATTGCATTAGAGATGCTGTAATAGTAGATATGAAATTATTCTGGACGTGAGTTTAAATTCTCAGAGTGACTGAAATAATTTTAATAAGGATTATGTAAATTCGGTGTCATTTTTTTTA
>CATIWJ010018159.1:0-12029 GCA_949640765.1 Croton laevigatus
ATTAAACAAAATGTTCCTAGTCAAGTTTCCACCATAATGTCTTGCAGCACTTCTCACATCAACTAAACCTCCTTCATTACATTTATTATACACATAACGGACAAGATTATCAGCTTCTTCTACTCTTTTCCCTTCAAACCATCGTTGTTTCGCGGGAGAAAGCATTTCGGTCAATAAAACATTCTTCATTTTCTTCCACTGGTCTCCGTAAGGTGTAATAGCAGTTGTTAAGTAACCTTTTGAAGTAAAACGGGTAGACATGGACAGGGGTCGGCTTGCAAAGTTAGCATCTTGAGCTTTAAGGAATTCACAGCCTATTTTGGGGCAAGTGACGGGTATAACATGAACATTTCCGAGACGGATACAAGCAATTTGAGTGTTCATTTGATCCATGAGATTGTGTATCCATCTAAAAGCAGGTTTGTTTTTTAGCATATCGGGTAGGGAACCAACAATAGGCCATGGTTTAGGACCAGGTGGTAATGATGGCAGTTGAACTATGTCTTTTTTGTTGTGTCCTTGTCGAGGTCTGTGTGATTTTAAGAAGTAAATTAATAAGGTTGCTATGAGGATCATTAGGAAAGAAAAGTACGTAATGTTCATCATTTTGCTGCAAATTATATGAAAAAAAAAAAGAGATCGTTAGTATAACATTCTTTTGTAGAAAAGAAAAAATATTTAATATGAGAAAGATTGATGAAAAGTACCTAATTTGGATTGAAATGTAGTGTTTTTGGTGTAGTTAATTTAGAACAAATGGTTATATATATATATATATATATATATAGAGAGAGAGAGAGAGAGAGAGAGAGAGAGAGAGAGAGACCTTAAAAGTAGTGATCTAAACGAGCCAAGCTATTAGCGAGCGGCTCGGTGTTTGGTTCGTTAAATGCTCGTTTGAGTTTGTTCAACCGTTACACGAATCGAGCTTAAGCTCAGATTAGAGTTTGAGCTCAAATTCAAGCTAGTCATATAAACGAGCCAAAAGAGACTATGATTTTGGTTTTTTTTTTTTTTTGGGGGGGGGGGGGGGGGGGGGGGGGGAGGGGGGGGGGATAATATGATTTTTATTTTTTATTTTTGTAGAAACACACATCCCAAAAAGTATTGAAGCTTTTGAAGTCAAAGAAAATGAAATATATTATTTATCGGTTGCCAATTGTGTGGTTGTATGCTCAATTTGATTTTTTTTTTTTCACTCATACCATAAATTACATATACTGAGTCCGAGATCAATTTCAATAGCCCATAGTTCGTAGAATTTGATACTGTATTATAAATTAAAATATTAATACCGTTGAATTTGTAGTCATATAAAATTTATAATACAAAGTTACATTCTGCAAATTGTGGACAACTGAAATTGATCTCGGAACTCAGTATAAACAATTTACTGTGCGAGTCAAAAAAAAAAAATCAAAATAAGCATTTGTTTCAAACTTTTGCAGTTATATGAAATTTATAATATAGAGTTAAATTCTATGAACTGTAAACCACTGAAATTGATCTCGAAACTCAGTATAAATAATTTATCGTGCGAGTTAAAAAAAATCAAAATCAGCAATTGTCTCGAGGTTTTGCTTGAGAGACATATAGAAATGCCCTTTGTTTAATCTATTTAAGAAAATACAAAATAACTAAAAGTGATGAAAACGTCAATTTTACAGGATAATATTCTTTTTAATCAATATGCCGTTATGGTTTATAATTCTATAAGAACTTATGATACTTTTTTCTATAACAATTAACAAGTGAACTTATAAACTTGCCTCTTCTCAACCATAAACAATTAACAAGTGAAATTATAAACTTGCCTCTTCTCAACCATAACTACATGATGTTTTCATAATCAAACCGGAAATTGAACCATTATGCTAACTAGTTCAATTCAGCTGGACTGGTTCAACCAGATTTTTAGGTTTTTTATTTAATTTTAATAATTTAAAAATATATAAACTATCATAAGGATATGTCGTGCAATTTAGAATGGCTACATAAAATTAGTATACTATCCAATAAAAATAGCAGAGTCCAAGTAAAGAATCGGCTAAGGCCCTTGGTTCTGTGTATACCTATGTAAAGGAAAAACCCTAACAAGAAACACTCTCATTTTTTCTTAGCAGCCCGCTCTAATGTTAATTCTCTGCTAACATTTGACATTTCCAATCTTCCTTCTTTCAATAATTTCCCATTTCTCCTTATTTCTTCTCTCTCTTTTTCCTATTTGTATGCAAAATCTAGATATCGAGCATAAATATGTAAAGAATGAATGGTTTTTGTCGATACTTACATTGCTTTTCTAATTAAAAACTCATACTAATCCTAGGGACCTTTCGATTTTACATTGAGAAAACAAATCTCTAGATTGCGAAGCATTAATGGTCTCGACTATGGCTCGTGAAGGTGAGAAGGGAGGCGCTGAACGAATAAGGACAGAGATGATTTAGGTCTTTTAACTTAAAAAAAAAAAAAATCCAAAACGATAATGCTTTTCTAAAACTGTTCGATCCGGATCACTGGTTTTTCTGATTTGACGGTTTAACCCGATTTTTGGCTAATATTCGATTTTTTATATAAAATGGACCATACTGAAGGCGGGTTCCCAATTTAACTAGTCTGGTCTTGTTTTAGTAACATTGTAAATTAGGATGAGCAAATGCAGTTAATCGCACCGCAATATGCGGTTTTATAAAAATACAAATCGCAAACAGTATTACGGTTTGAAATTTGAACCGCATCGCTGTTTGAGAGTACGATTTACAATCACCGTTATAATGGCATTGTATATATTATCCACACACATATTCACTGTAATGTTTAATAAGGAAATAAATTTATTACATTTTTTAACCTCTTTTAGTGAATATCACTGTCATTTTCTTTTTTCCAAATAGTAAGATAACCATCAATGGCATATATAAAAAATTGACTAATATTTCTCTAAAAAATACTAATATTGAGCTAAAGTATTATTTTTCTAATTTTTAAATTTATATACTATTCATTAATTATATTGGCCTAAAGTATTATTTAAATTTCTCTAAAAAATGACTAATATTTCTCTAAACAATTGACTATTATTTCTCTTAAAAATGACTAATATTGACCTAAAGTATTATTTAAATTTCTCTAAAAAATGACTAATATTTCTCTAAAAAATGACTAATATTGACCTAAAGTATTATTTAAATTTCTCTAAAAAATTGACTAATATTTCTCTAAAAAATGACTAATATTGACCAAAAGTATTATTTATTAAATGCAACACTAAAAGTGTATTATAGGCTATATAATTTCCCCAATTTTAATCTAGTCATAAACAAGCTCTAGAGCGATGCAATTTCAAATTAATCCAAGATTAGTCAATCAATTTGCTGCCTTATTGACTAAACAAGGTGCAGATAGGGATGAAGAATTTTTTGCTAGATTTTGCTGTTCTTTTTTTTGCTGCTGATTATACATTTCTTGATCATCCTTATTATAATTAATAAAAATCCACTGCTTATTAAATAAAATGATAAAAAATAAGAGTGAAAGAAATCATATATACACCCTATGTTGTATGAACACTTTAGGGCAAAAGAGTGTTCTTATATTGGACGCTTATCAGACACAGACACTCAATAATACACATTGGACATATATCGGGTCCGTGACTGTAAATAAGTCAAAATTGGGACATCCATGTCTAATTAAAAATCATATATCCAATTTCATAAAAAAAAAAACAGAAAAATTATAATTAATAAATTAATACACCTTAATTTTTAATAGACCTTAAACTTAAAACTTTTAATTTTTTTTAAAAAATATAATTAATAGATCTTTGTTTTGAAATTTTAACATAAACTTGTATAATATTTTCATTCATATATTGTTTCAAAATTTATTGGATGTTCAAATGATTATTAGGAGCGACATTTATAATTTGACCTATATTTTTCATATTTTTTTATATTTATGGGTTTTTTTCAGTATCCTCATTCTACATTTTTAAAATAGCTTGTCTCTGCGTTCATGTCCCTACTTTATTGTATCCCCGTATTTATGTCGTAATACAGTTCATTAAGGAAAAAGAAAAAAGCTCATAAAGGATAATGAATAATATTTATCAATGCAATGAAAAGAACTTCTATTAGAGATGAGATTGACTCAAGCGATTAATGCTCTATCATCTGGTGTCAAAGCGCCCAAATTCAAATCTCCATATGCCACTCTCGCCTTTTCCCTCCCCCACTTGTAATTATGTAAAAAAAAAAAAAAGGAAAAGAACTTCTATTAAAAAGTGAAAAGATCATATTTATAAAACTTTAAAATTTGAAATTGTTTATTAAATAATGTCGGTATAAAACGACAATGTAATAGAAACATTTAGGCGGAAGAAGTTTTAGTGCAATATGAAATTATTTATTAAATAGAGCAGGTATGTTTCAAAAAAAAAAAAAAGAAAACGACAAGGGTACATCTTAATGGAGAATTTCGAATCATGCTTGATTCTTTTTTCTGACTCGTACAGTAGATTGTTTATGAAAATAAGGCCATCTATTTTTCTTTCCTCATCTTCCTCTTTCTAAATCCAAACTGCTCCATTTCATTGGTATTTACGATGCTATGGTCATTACTCGTTTTCTTGTTTTTTTCTTTGGTTTTTATCTTTCCCTGTAATAAAATTTAGACTATTTTTATTTGGACGAAATTTTAAATGAAATTTTGATTTGAGATTTTTCTCTAATTTTGAGAGAGTTAATTTTTCATTTTATTTTGTCTGTGTATTTTTAGATGAATTATGTTATTTATTAAAAAAATTACAATATGAAATACAATTTATTTGTTGAATTGGTTAAAAAAATTCAAGTAAAAAACTTGAAAAGTATACAAGCTGGCTATTGGATGAGCGATCGGTTGATTTTTCTTTTTTTTTTTTTACGAAACCACATATAAATTGAGGCTTATATTGATTCTAAAAATGGAAAAAAAACGTGAGGTTTATATGACAACATATTTAGCATGCATGAACAGTTCTTACCTTTAAAACGTGACGTAAATTAAGGTACCTGAAGGCTTTTACAATGTTGGGCCATTGGAACCGACAGTCTTTGCACAGTCAGATTAATGTCTAGCAATACCAAATTCCATTCATAGATTTCTTTCTAATTCTACATGTTTTTACTTTGTCTTCTCCAATTTCATAAAATATTTTTCCGTTTAGGACGGAAGCCTATTCCACACTTTTTGACTCTATATTACACGTTAGATGTAATATGAATACACAAGTTGATTCATTGTTTTTTATTTTTAAATACAAATTTTAAAATTAAATACGATAGATTGGGCTCTAAAAATTTGATTTTATATTATACGTTAGACGGAATATGAATATACAAGTTGTCAAGTTGATTCATTGTTTTTTATTTTTAAATACAATCTGATTCATTGTTAGTTAATACTACCTCCGTATTTTATGATTCTTTACATTTACTTTTCATCAATACCAATACAAATCAGCTTTTCATCAATACTAAGACAGAAATAATAATAAACAATTACTTATTCTTTAAAAACTTACTTTTTCACCGATACCAATAAAAAAATAATAATAAACAATTACAAAACTTACTATAAATAGAAATGTAAAGAATAAAAAATTACACCCAAAACTAGAAATGTAAAGAACCATAAAATACGGAGGTAGTATTTGGATGGTAAAGTTCGATATATGTCGAATCAGAATTCATATTTGGACGGCCAAGGCCAAGTTAGTCCATTCATAACTGCCAATTTTATTTCAAACAATAAAAATTAGTAAAATGATAATCTGTCTTTATTTGAATGACCATTTCCATTTGTAATTTATTGTGTGATTTAATGCAACCAAAATATTATTTAACTCTAGTACGACCGGAACGTTTTTTTTAGTATTGGGAGAAATTTATTCTAATTCTGAAAATTTTTTTTTTTTTGGAGGAAACTAATTCTGATCTTTTACTAAGCACCAAATGCTTGTTTTGAGGAAACTTATTGTGTATATTTATTTTAACTAAAACATTCACTAATTTTATTTAATTGTATAAGTACAAATATATATAATTAAATTTATATGAAATAAAAAAGAACATACCAAGCAACGATGCCTGAAAATATAAATGTAAGTAGAGCAAACAGTGCATATATTAGAGTGAGGAATCCCCGGCCGGCGACTTCTTCCTCCTTTTTCTTGATACATAGAATTCATGCTCATCATGCTCATATCATTATCATATGCTCTACTAAACTCTCCATATCCACCATGATGATGACCGGCATGTGATAAATTATGCCCGCCATGGTGGATTTCATGGTGGTTCTTGGATTCTCGTAAAGCTTTAGTAAAATCAAGGCTAGGTAATTTGTTAAGCGGTTTATTGTTGGTTTCTTGGGGTTTTTTTTTTCATGAGGTGAATTTGATTTGTTTCTAACATTAAGGTCTTGAAATGTAAGTGTATGAACAAATTCTGTGTTCCTAAAAAAATAAAAAATAAAAAAAAGATTTTATTTAAATAAATGCGCAGTTACAATTTTTATTACAAAATCCTTTAGTTCTTCTCTTTACGATGAACATGATGTGAGAGTCTTAGAAACTTAATTTCGAATCGATTGAGCTTGACTTGAATTGAACTTAACTTGAACTTCAAATTATATTAAGCTTTGAACTTGGACTTCTTCAATGATGGCATAGTTTTGTTGACGATCCTCGTACGAGCATTTTAACTTTGAGGAGAGCTTTGTGTTTTGGATTTGTCAGAGTTTCGGAGTCTTGAATTTTCTTCAACTGAAGAGAGACAGTTTATTTATAGAGACGTTGGGGTGCTTCCCCTCCAAGCAAAGTGATTTGATTAGTCCACTTAACACATTTCTATTGGCCCCATCTTTTTGATATTATCACATAATTTATTTAATGTGATAATTATCAAAATATTATTGAAATAATCATTTAATATTTAATTTTGTTATTTTATTTAAATTAATTAATTAATTAGTAAAATTAATTAATTAATATATTTTTTCAATTTTTTGTATAAACAAATGCCCCTCGAGACTTATTCATAATTTATTTAAACAAGTTTTGAAAATTTGAAGACTTATGTGGTAAAATCTTCTTTTTAATTTACATTTTCATTTGTTGCATAAATTTTGGTTTGACATGTAAGTCAATTTAGCACGTCAGCCACTTTGACTTGTTTGAATTTGAAATCTTAAATTGCTTGAATTTGAAATTTTTTTTTTTTTTATCATAAACTTGATCTTTATTTTATAAGGACCAATAAATTATAATTATTTTATTAGGTATATAATTGAAAATTATAATCGTATCTGAGTAGGAATACAATTTCTTAATCTCCAAGAATTTACTTCTTTTTAATTGGTTAAAGTGAATGAATCCTAACAGGATTAGGATTAAATCATCCTTTATAAAAAGAGTCGTTATTCTTAACTTTTTCTTTTTATAAAACGGCCACATCCAAAATCATCAATTGTCGTTGTCATTTTCAAGATCATAAAAACCGACGTCACATTTGATTCACTTAATGCTACTAACGTCCAGTTGGTATATTGACGGATTTTTTTTGGTGAAAGTTATCAGAGACCATCCAACGGCAGTGGCGATAATTTTTCGGTCATTTTAGTGACTTTTGAAAAATTTTAAAAATTATTAACAGATCTATATGAATATATTTAAAGAGGCTGTTTACTTCAAAATTGTTAAAATATAAAAACATACAAAATTGAATAATATTTCTCTAAAAAAAATGACTAGTATTGATCTAAAGTATTATTTCTCTAATTTTTAAATTTATATACTATTTATTAAAGGGAAATTTATAAAAACCTCTTTATATTTTATCTATATCTACATTTTTCTTCCTATTTATTTTTTAATGGACAAAAATATCCCTGTATTGTAATTTCGTTGACAAACATATCATTTTCTCTATTTTTATTTTAAAATAACGGTAAAAGAACTAAAATATAATTTTACGGACCCTTTTGAAAAAATTTAAAAATTAAGGGACTGATTCTGCATTTTTGTCATCTTCTTCGTTGTTGTTCTTCTTCTCGGATTTTAAACTGCTGTTCGACTTTCACCGGCGAGCAAAAGGTTCGACATCATCTTCTTCAACCTTTGCAACCGTTCGACTTTCATCCTGCATTTTCTCTTTTTGTTATTGATTTGACTTCTCTTACTTGATTTTCTCTTCAATTTCTTACTTCTTTTGACTTTGATCTATCGCTCTCACACAACTTTTACTGACCCAAATCCCCAATTTTAACTATAAACACAAATAAATACCATAATTTTGATTTTTATTTTTTCATCTTGAGATTATTTTGAAAAGTGGTTTTGGTTTTAAAATGAGATGAGGGATGTTGTCGTGGTTAGCAAATATAGCAATGGCATGTTGGAGATCGGTGAGTCGATATGTCCGTATGAACAAGGATGATAGTGTTAACGATGATGAAGTTTCTTCTATTGGTGACTCTCTTCTTTGGTCTAAAGACCTTGAAAAACACTCTTATGGTGAATTCTCTTTTGCGGTTTTTCAAGCCAATGAGATCATTGAAGACCATAGTCAAGTTGAGACTGGCCGTAATGCCACTTTTGTTGGTGTTTATGATGGCCATGTTGGGCCCAAAGCCTCTTGTTTCATTTTTGACCATTTCTTCAAAACTCTCATCAGTGAGTTTTTTTTGTTTGTCTTTTTTTTTTTAAATCAGATTTTCTCTTCTGGGTTTTATTTATTTTTCGAATTTTGCTGATGAGTTGAATAGAAGGTTGAAGAAGATGAATTCGGCCTTTTTGCTCATCGGTGGAAGTTGAACGGCAATTTGAAATTCGAGAAGAAGACAACAACGAAGATGATGACAAAAATGCAGAATCAATCCTTTAATTCTTAAATTTTTTAAAAAGGTTCATAAAATTATTTTTTAGTCTTTTTACCATTATTTTAATAGAAAAAGTAAGCAGAATATTTTTATCAATGAAACTAAAATACAGAGATATTTTTATCTATTAAAAAATAAACAGAAAGAAAAATATCGATATAGGTAAAATATAAGGAGGTTTTTGTAAATTTTTTTTATTAAATGCAACATTAAAAGTGTATTATAGGCTATAATTCCCCAATTTTAATCTAGTGATAAATAAGCTCGAAGGATACAATTTCAAATTAATCCAAGATTAGCCAATCAATATGCTGCCTTATTAACTAGACAAGGTGCAGATAGGGATGAATAATTTTTCGCTAGATTTTGCTGTTGTTTTTTTTGTTTTGTGGCTGCTGATTATACATTTTTTGATCATCTTTATTATAATTAATAAAAATCCGCTGCTTATTAAATAAAATGATAAAAAATAAGATTGAAAAAAACTCATATATACAGTTCCAATACTACACGAATACTTCAGGGTAAGAGGGCATGGCTGGTTTTGAGTGTATAGTTGGGCTACTTGCCTAGGGCCCCAGCTTTGCTATTCTTGTCTTGTTTATCATCACTAGCAGCTTATCCAATGGCAGACAAAAAATCCAACGGCAAATAAGAATGACACGTTGGTTACTCTAAAAACCGCTAACATATGCCTACAAATAATACCTGAAAACTCTAACATTTGGCAACTACAGCTAGCTCTCTTTTCAAAAAGTCGGATCTTAACAAAATTTGCTTTATGGTCTTTGCAAACTTAGCCACTCAGCATGTAATTGTTGATCCAATTATCATCAATTACAATTGCAGGATAGGCAAGTGTCTTATCAAGGTTTGGCACTTGTTTTTCCATGCAATAATGATACACGTACTCAATATTTGACGTTCGCTAACTATCAACGTATCATAATGCCATTATTTTTTTTTTCAGTTTTAATTTTTGATTTCAATAGTCATCTTCATCATTTCCATTATTGAAAAAAATTGTAATGAATTTCCATTGTTTCAAGAATTTTATAATTTTATGTTTTTTTTTAATAAAAAAATATATAATTTTAACGAATCATGAATTATTTTCTAATTTGTGTTGAATTTTATTACTCTTTTAAATACATATGTCTTTTTAATTTAATTTAGGATCCAATTTTAATACTTTTAATACTTTAAACATGGTCTTTTAAATTTGTGAGACGACTCTGTGTCTCTATATTGAACACGTATCAGATACAAACACTCAATAACATACCTTGGACACATATTAGGCCCGTGTCTGTAAATAAGTCAAAATTAAAACACCCGTGTCTATTTAAAAATCATGTATCCAACTTCAAAAAAAAAAAAAAAAAATAGAAAAGTTATAATTAATAAATTAATAGACCTTAAACTTAAAACTTTTATTTTTTTTAAAATATAATTGATAAACTTTTTTTGAAATTTTAACATAAAACTTCTATAATATTTTCATTGATATATTGTTTCAAAATTTATTAGATGTTCAAATAATAATTTTTTACATTTATAATTTGACCCATATTTTTTATATTTATGTATTTTTCCCAGTGTTCGTGTCCTACATTTTTAAAATAGCGTGTTTCTGAATTCGTGTCCCACTTTACTGGATCCCTGCATCTGTATTCATGCAACGGAGTACAGTACTTTAAGGAAAAAGAAAAAGCTTATAAAGGATAATGAATAATATTTATCAATGCAAGAAAAGAACTTCTATTAAAAAGTGAAAAAAAATCATATTTATGAAAACTTAAAAATGTGAAATTGTTTATTAAATAATGCTGAAATAAAACGACAATGTAAGGGAAACTTTTAGGCGGAAATAGTCTTAGTGCAATATTCAAAAAAAAAAAAAAAATGCTGGTAGAAATAATAAACCACAGTGTATATATATATATGTTCCGGATTCTTATTTTTTTAGATAGAAATTTTGCCGTAAAATTACTAAGTGTGATAAAAATCTTTCTGCTGAATTTTATCAGAGCTGTAAATTTTAAACTCAAGATCTTTGTTTGAATAAACCATTTCTTACTAGTTGATTTATAAATTCGGTGATTCTTATTTTATGACTTTATAGCTATATTGCTTAATCCAAGAAAATAAAGGTTTCAATTTTATCTAATATATAGACTTAGATTTAAAAAAGTTTTCTTTCTCAACGATAAAATAATATCAAGCTTATAAGCTTATCATCTTATGTTGGAACTAGTTGATAGAATCCCCAAGTTGATAAAGCCATGGAAGTATGACTTGAAGAGAGTTATATATCCATACGATAAGCGATATAGTACAATATTAGGAGGTACTTTCAATATTAAATAAGATCTCTAAATAATTTCACAGTTTAACTTTATTAGTACTAAAGAAATTACTTTTATTCATTACCATATATATATGTTTGACAAATAAGTTACAACTTATACAGTGTAATTAAACTAATAGCTCAATATCTTAACAATCAAAGTGGTTGCTTCATTTCTTACATAACTTGCATGATTGGATCATATACATACATAGGCAAACGCTGCTTGGCGAGTAAAACTAACGGCTTGGCAAGTAAAAGACCATTATTAGATTCTTTAAGATCAATAGTTGTTTGATTAGGAGGAATATGCCAAGTAAATCCCTGAAGAAGTCTAGCAAATAACATCAAAGTCATTGAAGTACCCATTGTAACTCCTGGACATGCACGTTTTCCAGTGCTAAATGAAATAAAACGCAAATCAGTTTCAGTTAATGTCACTTGAGATCCATCATTCTCGATGTGGCGTTCTGGTTTATACTTGTATGGTTCATCCCAAACTTTAGGGTTCCTTCCAAGACCCGGTCGGCTTAGCAAAACATGACTACCTTTCGGAATGAAGTAGTTTCCTACTGTTGCATCTTTCATGGAGACATGAGGAACATTGAATGGTACAAAAGGGTGGAGACGAAAGGCTTCTCTTGCACAAGCTCTTATGTATTGTAGCTCTGAAAGATCAGATTCTTGGACTAGTCTTTCTTTTCCGACCACTCTATCTAATTCTTCTATCGCCTTTTCAAATATCTTTGGTTGGTTT
>CATIWJ010018185.1:0-11923 GCA_949640765.1 Croton laevigatus
TCTTTTTCTTTTTTAGTTATGTCGGAATCTTTGATAAGCCAAGGAGATAGCGCTTTTCCCCACATCGAATCTATTGATTGATGAGATTTCCTTGCATCATGACAGCTTGTACTAATGTTTAAGTTGGAAGGTTTTAATTGTGTTGTTAAGTTTTAGAGTTTGAACATTTAAATTCTAGTGTATTTGAATGTGTGTGTGGACTATTTATTTTAGTTTCGTATTTTGAACTTATGATGGACATTTGACATTTTGGGTTGTAATTTAATATGTGTGTACTATTTAATTTAGTTGTGTATTTTGAAGTTATGATGGACATTTTAATCTCTCAAATATTTGAATGCATTATTTTGGGTATTTGAAATATTTGCTTTTTTCACAGGTTTAGTGTTTTGAACAAGTGAAAAGGAATATTTTCCCTTTTTCTACAGGTTTTGTAATATAAAATGTGAGTTTTCCGATTTTTGCACAGGGTTTTTGAAGTAGAATATTCAACTTCGATTTTTATTGTAACCGAACCGTAATTGCGGTGCGGTTTAAGTTTGGTTCTTGTAACTTGCGGTGCGGTTTGCGGTTCATAAAATTGCGGTGCGGTTTTTTTTTTACGGTTCGTTGTTTGTGGTTCGGTTCAGTGAACCGCACCGCATTTGCCCACCCCTACTAAGAACAACTCCTTACTATAAAGGAATGAATTATTTATTAGAGTTTGCCATACCGGAACACTTCAGCATCTTTTCTATGTACTTTTCCAGACTAAGTTCCAAGAGGCACATTGATCTATCTCTATAAATCCTAATACCCAGTATTAGCTCAACTTCTCTTAAGTCTTTTATAGCGAAATAATTCCCTAATCATTACTTAACATTTAATAATGTTAGGATGTTGTTTCCTATGATTAGGATGTTATCCATATATAAGATCAGAAATGTTATTCTGCTCCCACTAAACCTTTTGTTCACACAACTCTTTGTGTAATAGATTTGGTTTCTATAACTTCTTGTAAAACCATCTCTATTTTCATAATATCCTCTACAATAATTTGTAGGTCTAGAACTTCTTCAAGTTCTATTTTACTCCCACTGTTCTTCTTAAAAATAAGCTCATTTTCTAAGAAAATAGCCTTACAAGCAATAATCACGTTGTTCTCGCTTGGGTTGTAAAAATAATATCTTTTAGTTTCCTTAAGAAACCCCACAAATAAGCACTTATTGGTTTTAGGTGCTAGTTAATTAGATGTTAACCTTTTAATATAAGATTTGCAACTCTAAATTCATAGAAAAGACATATTGGGCTTATTCCTATTCCATATCTCATATGGCATCTTTTTTACTGCTTTAGCAGGAGTTTTGTTTAATAGAAACATAGCGGTCTCAATGGCATAACCCCAGAAGAAAATTGGAAGATCTGTTTGACTTATTATCGAACGAACCATATCTAATAAAGTTCTATTTCTCCTTTCGGACACATCATTCCACTGTGGCATTCTTGAAGAAGTGAGTTGTGAAATAATTTCACACTCCTTGAGGTAATATTCAAACTCTTGGGTTAAGTATTTGCCACCTCGATCATATCAAATTGCTTTAACACTTTTACCAAGATCACCTCTAGTATTTGTACTTAATGGTCCGCATATATCTGTATGTATAAGGCCCAATAAGTCCCTTGCCTTATCACCTTGTCTGGTAAAAGGACTTTTTGTTATTTTTTCATGCAAACAAGATTCATATGTATCAAATAATTCCAAATCAAATTACCCAAGAATTCCATCTCTATGGAGTCTTGATATGAGTTTCTTATTTGCATGTCCTAAACGACAATGCCAGAAGTATGTAAAGTTTAACTCATTTGTTTCAACCCTTTTAGTATCAATATTATGAACAGACTTGTTACTTTTAAGTCTAGAATATAAAGGTCATTTAAATAAACCATTACAAAAAATAACCCTTTACAATTAATGGAAATACATTATTCTCAATAAAAATTCATTAACATCTAAACAAGAAATAAAATAATGTTCCTATTTATAACTGGAAAACAAAAATAATTTTTTAAAAGAATTACAAGTCTAATAGGTAAAGTCATAGAAATACACCTATCTCTAAGGCTTCAACTATATATGCGCTCCTAACTATTAGGATGACTTCACCTTCTATCAATGTCCTTCTATTCCCGAGCCCTATATATTTGAACAAATGGTGAGAACCACATCCAGTATCTAATACCTAAGATGTAAAAATAGAAAGGTTGATTTCAATTACAAAGATACTTGAACCAACGGAAGTCGAACATCCCTTCTTCAATTCTTCTAAGTAAAGTGGGCAGTTCCTTTTCTAATGCATCGGTTGGTTGCAACGGTGACACGTGCCCTCCTTCGGTGGTTTGGATTACTTGAGCTTTTTTTCTTTAAACTTAGGTCCAACCTTATCCTTAGTCTTACCCTTGCCTTTCCCAATTCCGTAATTTCCCTTACCCTTTTGAACCATCAGAATATGCGCGGTCTTTTTGATATTTTGCTCAACATCCTTTAGCATGCCGTGCAATTCTGTGGTGGATTATCCATTGCATTCATGATGTAGTTCAAACTAAAGAAACTAAAGCTATCTGAAAGTGATTCCAGGATCAAATCAATAGCTAAACTTCTAGGAATGGCTACCCCAAGCTTCTCAAGAGTATCTATATATCCTTTCATCTTGAGTACATAAGAACTAATAGGAGTTCCCATTGCTATCTTACAATCCTCCAACGCTTTGGTGGTATTGTACCTTTCGTGTTGGCCCTCGCTTGAAACATTTCCTTGAGTCTGGCCTAAATCTGATAGGCTCCACTTTCCTTAAACTGCTTTTGCAACTCAAGGCTCATAGTCGCTAACATGAGATATGTTACATCATTCGAGTTATTTTTCTTTCTTTGCTCAAATGGCAGTAGAGGCATTCCCAGCAAGTTCAGCAAGTAGAGGATTATCAAGGACCTCTATCTTTTTCTCTTGCTTAAGAACAATTCTCAAGTTTCGAGACCAATCAATGAAATTTGTTTCATTCATTTTGTCCTTCTCAAGGACTAATCTTAGAGAAAAAGGCGTTGTTGTTATTGTTTGATGCCATTTAAAAATTACAAAGAAAATTTTCAAGATTTTAGTTATGAGAATTTTAATTAATTACTCCACAATATCAAATTAAAAATCCCTTGAAATAATTTATGTTAGTGATTATTGTGGGCTAAGATTCATATTTCACTTCATCCTAACTAAACTTTTGCTTGTCAACCAAAACTTAGTTATATAGGTAGGAACTCTTTTCAATTACATTTCTATATAACTCTTGAATAAAATGGGATTGACATCTAATGTTAGGCACAATCCCATTATTTGCCTAGGGCCAGACAGTCCTGCTACCCATGTCAAGTCAAACATATGTTCAAGTATTGAGCATGACAATCTAACACACCTAGCTTTGGCTACCCCATACTTTGATATCAATTACCTTAACTCCCACTTCACAAGGATGATCTAATGCACCTAGCTCACTTTGACCATTAATGATCTATGGTAATCGAACTAAGAAGACAATTTAGAACTTGCTATTGAAGGGATTTATTTTAATTATAGGCTTGTATGGCAATCGAGATTCATATATTTATGCATATTGATATATAAAGTAAATTGCAAAAATATAAATATCACTATATTATGGGTAATAAACCTAAAACTAAAACCTTCATCTAATGCATGCTTCTATCTTCAAGCACCGTCCTCTCATTTGGCTCCTTAAATCACCAATTGGGCCTCGGTCTCTACCGCTCTCTTCTTGGGCTCCTTAGAACTCCAAATTAGTGCTTTAGGCTTCATTTTGTTACAAAGTAATTAAATTTAATAAAATTATATTCTATTAAAAATAAAAACTTTAAAACAAAATTAACGACGCACAAGTCATATTTAACTTTATAACTTTT
Source organism: Croton laevigatus (assembly GCA_949640765.1). Taxonomy (NCBI): domain Eukaryota; kingdom Viridiplantae; phylum Streptophyta; class Magnoliopsida; order Malpighiales; family Euphorbiaceae; genus Croton; species Croton laevigatus. Next base: position 3,946 of record CATIWJ010018185.1, read on the forward strand.
GTAAATCAGCTCATGATATGCACCATGCAATGACATTTATTCACATCCATTCATATAATTACAAAGACAATATATATTTAAAATACCATAAATATATGCCAGTCTCAATTTTAATTTTAATATAAACCCATTAGAGAAATAATATAATTAAAATTTATAAACTAACCCAATACAGGGTTTGGGTCCAATCCATTGGGCCAACACTTGGCTCAACTTATCAAATAAATTGTTTATAATTAAAATTATACATTTAAAATGATTAAGTGCTAAAAATCAATTTTAATCAATTTCTCAATTATTCAAATTTTATATGTTGTAAAATAATGCTTTAATCCAAACATATAATAAAAAATTACAATCACATTGTAAAACTATAATTTTAACTCTTAAAATTATAGAAATTGTGATAACACACTTTATCATATAAATTATCACAATTATGCCTAAAATTGCCAAAAATAACATAATTATGCCAATTATAACCTTTCACCATTGACTGTGATACTTTAAAGCTTACATTTTTTACTCTTTGAAGATCAAGTTTGGATCATTTCTAAACTCCTTATTTTCTCCTTTGGCAAGAAAACTATGATGACCGTTGAAGAGATTCAACACTTGCTCAACAAGAACAATGAGACCTTGAAGTATGAGCTACAAAAGATGATAGAAAATGCTGTGAGGGATGAGCTAACCATGAACAAAAAGAGACCAATCCCTAAAGAAAGAACTGGCCACACACCTACTTTAGGTGTTAATCCAATTGCTTTGCTAAAGACATGTAAGAACTTGCCAATAAATCTAAAAAACTTTCTTTTTGTTTTTATTTAATTTTGTTTTTATTTATTTCTTGTTTAGAGTCAGTATACATTAGTTTACAACAAGTTTTTTTTTTAAAAATTTGTAGCATGTTATAAGTTGTTTATTTTTAATTTATTATCTTATTTTTTACCTTTTTATGTTGTTTTTGTTGAGTGTTTTTGTGCATAGACAACTTTTACGTTGAAGTTTGAGCCAAATATCAATCATGCATTGAACTATTCCATATATGAGATTTGTAATAATTTTTTGTCCTTATTGCTCCTTTTTATGGTTGATTTCTTTTGTTTTATTATTTATTTTGATTCATGCATTATTTTTTCATAGAATTAGCTAAGTTTTATCCATACATCTGAAAATTTAGTTTCTGAATCTATTTTAGTCCGAAGCTTTTATCTTGTGCAAAATTAAGTTTTTTTTACTTTTTTTTCTTAATTTTCTTCGAAAATAGATAAATTAAGATTACGACTCTTTCAAATTATTTATCATGTAATGTGACATTTTTTTTTTAGTTTTTATCCATTTCCTAATTTTCAAGTTTGAGCTCAATGCGAAAATCATATTAAATTAGCAAACAACAATATCCAATTTAATCTATTTGAGATTAGATTAAGAAATTAGAAAAATCAATACAAAGAGCATGCATACTAATAACAACTTTAATTATAGATAGATAATATTCAAATTCTTTAAATTAAACTCAAAACACTCTCCTCCAATAAAATATCTATCTTTGAACTACAATTATTTTTAATATAAATTTTGTAGTGCTGCAATAACAACTATTAGATGGAAATTAAAAATAAATTCTCTAAGATTTTATTGGCACAAAGCAAAATTCTACCGGGCTGAGCAAATTTGATTTGGTTAATCAAACCGAACTGAACGAACGAGCAGAACCGACCAAAAACTGTACCATCTTTTTCTGCACTATAAACCAAACCGAAGACTTCATTGTTGGTGGAAAAGATGAACACCATAAATTAAGGGAAAAAAAAACTGAATGAGGCAGAGGAAGAGAGGCAAATCTTGCTTCTACTTTCGTCATTGGTGGTCATTAGATGGTGGGCTCGACTTTGTTTTGATGGAGTAGATGGAGTTGATGGATGATAGTAAAGGCACCAGCTAAGCGAGAGTCGGTTCTAGGCAAAATTTGAGAAGAGAGAAATCAAAGGTATGAGAATAAGAGGGAGAGAGGCAAGAGATACTGTAATATATATATATAATTTATACTACCTCCAATTTTTTCAATTCTTTACGTTTCCGTTTTTTGTAAATTTTTTCAATTATTTACGTTTCCTTTTTTAGTAAGTAGGTTTAATTGTTTATTATTATTTCTGTATTGGTATTGATAAAAAAGTAAGTGTTGTAAAGGGTTGATAATTGTTTATTATTATTTTATATTGATATTAGTGAAAAGTAGGGTTGTATTGGTATTTGTGTTTTTAAGGTGTAAAGAAATGAAAAAATTGGATGTAGTAAATTATAATAAGGGTTTGGTTCTCAGGAAGTTCAATTTTTAGACCCTCATAACCATGAACCAATTGACCATATGTGGTTTTCCAATTTTGAAATCATTAACCGGACTCATCAACTAGTTAATCACATTTTTGATTTGGTTCAATTCGGTCTAGTTTCTCAGTTTCGGTCAAAATATGTTAACCCATATGGTTTATTGATAAACTTTCTTTAAGCATGTTAACAAATAATAAATACTACATACTTTAAACTTTAAGATTTAAGGCATTTTTTTTTTTTTATACAGGTATACACACACACAATTCACGCATCCAAAGGGGAGGGGGCTTCTTTCTACTTGTTGACTCCACTGAACTTCGAATCTGCGTCTCTTGGGCCACTTCTCCAATGCGCTACCAGATTTAAGGCATTTTGACCAATATGTAATTATTGTTTTTAAATTGAAATCATTCGATTGAAAACTAAAAATAATAATTAACCGAAATCTTCCTTGATTGAAATGAAATTATCTTTTAAATTGTAGACATCCAATATAATTTATGCAAGTAAAAAAATATACATTAAAATAATCTAAAATAAAAATTATTAGAATCTAAATTAAAATATAATAATAAATCGATTACATGCAAAATATGGATAAAACACCTTAATTAATGGCAGTTTGATCAACTAAGACTAACTTAGATAGAAACATGTGAGATTTTATTCAAATAACCAAAATAAAAAAATAAAATTATTTAAAAAATTCAAAATCACTTGCGTACAAATAAAAATTAAAGATATTGAAAAACTAATTTCGGTTTTGATTAATTATCTTTTTTTTTTTTTCTCTCCCATATTAACCCAAATTGAGACGTAAAAGACAAGAGGAAAATAATAAATTAAAAAAATTGAGAAAGAGTTAAGATTGAAAAGGGCGATCTGAATTAAGAGTAATATTGAAGAATAAAACTAAGTTGGAAATATAATTTGATGAGAGATGTAAAAAAAAAAAAAAAGAATAAAGGAGGGAAAACACATCCCATCGTGTTATTGTGTTCGAAAAAATGAGAAAAAAAAAAAAAAAAAAGAAAAGAGAAAGAGAAGTGGTGTATATATATCTCGGCGTAAACCCAAAACGATGAATTTCAATAGAAACGACGTTGTTTCATCATAGAGAGAAGTGAACAGTACTAGTCACCTTAGTATCTTATATTTTACCAGAATGTGATAATGTACATAACCTCTTGAAATTATTTATATACCTTCTTTTTTTTTGAAAATTTCAAAAAAGAATCATGATCTCAATTTTATAACTCATAATTTTTGTTATTCCAATTATGTCTCCAAAATTTTACAATTCTAATTATGCTCCAACAAATTTTGAAATACCATATAAAGGTTTATTGATAAATTTGGGACTTAATCTTTATAAATCATTATTTAAATCTAAAATGGTGTGTGAACTCAAAAACTAATTCAATTTGATGTATTTAGATAACATGGCTTATCAAATTCTGGTGGGGTTATTTTTTTTTATCAAATTCTGGTGGGGTTATTAATTTTTTTTTGCCGAAATTCTGGTGGAATTAAAAACCAATAAAATAATGTCACGTGCATCTGAAAATATTTTAGTTTAGTGCTTAAAATTTATAAAATATTTCAATTTAGTTTGTCACATTTTTTTTCCAGATTTCATTTTTGACGATGAACAAACAAAATAAAGAATCCTTTAGAGCTGTTCCACCTCCAAAAATCCAAATATATAATTAGTTTTGATAGTTGATGCATAGTTTGGCCGAAATCAATTAAAAATTATTCAGATTACTTTTCTTTTCGGGTGTTATAAATAGCGGTGAAACTTACAATTCATTACATCAAAATGAAGAGCTTAATAAGTTAAGTTGGCTGGTACTCTTAAATTTGACAGACGGCAAAAATTCACCAAAATGAAAAAGTTATTTGGTCAAACAGGTTCGTTTGCTCGGGTTAACTTTTCGTCTTGAATTCACCAATTCCAATGAATTTCTATTCGACTTAAGAATACTAGTGATTTTCTTTAACCAAGATCGATCTATTTTTTAGCTAATTACGATTAAACACTGGATAAACCTCTAAAAATAATTTCACATTTGAGTTTCTAGAGATATAAGACAGTTCTTAAGAATCCTTTACTTTGTTGTTTGTTGCCAGAAATGGCATATAAAGAAATAAGACATTAAATTGAAACATTTAATAAAGCTTAAGCACCAAATTAAAATATTTTTAGATCGACATGTCGTCATTTTTCTTGTCTTTTAATTTTCACCAGAATTAATTTTCTGAGTTCAAATACTATTTTGAAAAAAAAAAGATAGTGCAACACTTAATTAAAATATTTTATAAAAATTAAATATCAAATTTATCGATTCATTAACATAAATAAAACACTTGCAGTAACATGTAAGGAGTATTTAATTACATAGGAGAAAAATACAATTATCTTTTTTTTTTTCCAAAACAAAGAAGAGAAAAGTGCCAAAGTAGCATTCTCTTGAGAATGCTAGTAGAAAAAAATGGAAATATTTTTTATATATTATGTGAATAATTTGATATATACATTAAAATACTACTAGGAGATAACGTAAATATTTTACTTTAGAGGAGATGACAAAATTAGACCCTTTTATAATAAATTTTGACAAAAACTAATCTCTATTTTAACTTTTGTTGACAAAACTAGATCCCTTAGTTAAAAATAGAAATAACTCACATTCTTTTTAACTTTTGTTGACAAAACTAGACCCCTTTTAAACTTTTATTGACAAAACTAACTACCTAACACATATAAGCTAAAAAAAAAAATCTCATCTAGAGAAAGTGCATTACACTCTCCATCTTATAAATATCATAAAAATTAATATTAATTAACACCACACACTAGATAATTAAAAATTCAATAATTAAATTTTTAAATATACATTTCAATTAAAAAAAACTAATTTATCAATGTAATTTTTTAAATAAAATTTAAAATTTTTTAATTTATATTATAATCTTGCTAAATTTAATATCATATATTATAAAAATTAATAATAAACAATAAAAACTATAAAATAAATTATAATAAAAATATATTAAATTATATTTATGAAAAAATAAACATTTTATATTACAAATAATTAAATAAAATATTACTTATAAAAAATTTATTAAATAATACAATTAAATCTCAAAAATCATCCATTGATGCATTCGACATATATGATGTATCCTTCCAAAACTGGGAAAAAAAAAATATATCAATAAAAATAAAAATTGCAAATAAAAAGTTCTCTACACAAAAAATGTTCAAATTATGTTAAACAAAAAAAACCCACAGTTAAAAAAATTACTGCGCATAAAAACTCATTGTTCAAACACTATTAAAAGATTGTTGAAACCCTATTAAAAAATAACTGTTCAAGTACTATTCAAAGTCTATTAAAAAAAACTCATATTAGTATTTAAAAAATAAACCTGTTAAACATAGAAAAACACACTATTCAAATCCTGTTAAAAAACTGTTCATCCGGTTAAAAACATACTGTTCAAACCCTGTTAAAAAACTATTCAAATACTATTCAAAGTCTACATAACCTAAAAAACTACCAATTTGAAGACAAACTGAAATAATTACATGTCTTACTTCTAATTTATCAATATTGAACTCCTTAGCTTGACTATGTTTAAAATAAGTTAAAATTATATCAAAAATAAGTTCAAACCCTATTCAAACTCATTGTTTAAATCCTGTTAAAAGCTAGTTCAAATATTATTCAAAGTCTATTTTTTTTAAAAAAAAAAAACCCTTTTAAACATAGGAAAACACACTTTTCAAACTCTGTTAAAAAATTGTTTAAATCCGGTTAAAAACATACTGTTCAAACACTGTTAAAAACATATTGTTCAAACTCTGTTAAAATACTGTCGAAGCACTATTCAAAGTCTACATAACCTAAAAAACTACCAATCTGAAGACAAACTAAAATAATTAAACATGTCTTACTTGCAATTTATCAATATTGAGCCCCTTAGCTTGACTATATTTGAAACAAGTTAAAATTATATTAAAAATATGTTCAAATCTATTCAAATACCATTCAAAATTATTGTTTAAACCCTGTTAAAAAACAGTTCAAACCCTATTCAAAAAATAAACCCTTTTAAACATAAAAAAAAATAATATTCAAACCCTGTTAAAAAACTGTTCAAACACTATTCGATGACAACAAAAGGAAAGAAATATGAGAAATTAAACCAGAATATTACTAGGACTAATAAACATTCTTTAATTCCTCGACATCTCCAAGCTGAAACTGAAATAAGACTGCATCAATATCATTCTAGTCCTAAAATTCCAAATAATAAAATGGAACTTTCAAGCTAAAGCTGAACTAACTCTTATAGAGTTTTGAGTACTTAGCATTATTTTTTTCCTGCCAAAAAGCACTAGAAGCAGCAATCAAAGAAAGATTACAAAAATGCTGTAATTTTCATCTCTTCATAATAAAAGCTAACATCTCTTGCTTATAAAAAAAAGTAAATTTGCAAATAACAACATGCAATTAACCGTAGTGATAACTTGGTCAGAGCCGTTATAAATAATGGCCAGTACAGTAGCTAATGCAGCCTGTATAAGAATATAGAAGATATCTAAATCTGATATTGAAAAATTCCTCATCACTGTAACGTGCACAAAGCACCTGCATCCATTTCCAAAGCTAAGCAATCTCAATTAACTAGAAAATTCAAAAGCTCATGTAAAATTTCAAACTGGCATGGCTTTAAAAACGTTAAAACATAAAGCCAATATACTTAAAAAAACACATAACAAAAAATAGAACTACAATACTGTTATTATACTCAAAATCAAAAGTAGAAAGAGCTTGATAATGACCACATCACTACTAAACTGTATACATGTTATTTAATTAAATACACCTACTGCATTGCAAAGTTAAGCATCGTGGTTAGAAAAATAAAGAAGCCTAAACTTGACAACTCCAAGCACAATATATCAAGATTAAGTTCAGACAAAAAATAGATTAATACTTGTTCATACCTTTTAGAAACAGAACTACCAGGTATCGTAGTACTCACTAAATCCATCAAAATATACTCAGAATCCATCAAAACCATATCATCTCCATTAAACAACAACAGAAATCAGAAAACGATGGTAGAAAATTTGCAAAACCAGAATAAATTTATAAGAAAAAAAATTAACAAACCTGAAATACTCGCTTCGAATCGATATCAACAACAGTAAAATCGCACCAAAACGAAAAGGCAACTGCAGAACTCAGCCGACTCTAGCAATAACAAATCCAAAAAATGAAAAATCAGCAAAAATTAATACACATTTTGAAGAAAAATCAGAAAACAAACTAGAAACCATCAAATCGGAAATGATTTGGAAACAGATTGGAAAATGTTTGCATTCAATTTCCATTTTTGTTTCAGTAATCTCGAAAACAGATCGGAAAATGTTTGCATTCAATTTCCATTTTTGTTTCAGTAATCTCGATAATTATAACCGATGAAAGTTTTGTAATCTTAATTTCGTAATAAAATTAGAATAAGAGAAAATCAGAGAAATCAGAAATCATACCTGTAATCATCTATAATTCGGAGTCGTAGTAGGTTGATGGTCTATCCATGATCGATTGAATCTCTTGAAAGC
>CATIWJ010018193.1:0-13410 GCA_949640765.1 Croton laevigatus
TGTTTGAGGGAGTAATATTTTGTTTATGTAGAGAAAACTAATTTTGCACAAGAGTTAAAAAATTAGATTAATTGAAATTTTAACCACCAAATATACCTATTTTATCCTTATGAAGCATTAACTACGCCTACATTGAAAATATGTGTCAACATGTCAATTGAAAGATTTAAGACCTCATTTACTGCTTGGTAAATTTCGAAATCCAATATTAAAATAATTTCCGCCTAAATTTTCTAATTTTAAATAAAAGCCAAAACTTTTAAATTTTCGTTCTTTCAAAATTTTCATGAATCTTTAAAACTTTTTCCCCTCCTTATTGTTAGTTGACCACAAATTTAAAAATTGGCCACAATTGTAAAACCAAAATTTTGGTAACTTAAATATGAATCTGTCAAATTCCACTATAACCAATGTCTATAAATAACTAAAGATATTTCTATTGTTGTAATCATATGAAATCCTTCATATCCATTTTCTCAATTCTAAAAAAAAATTATCTATGTAAATAGTAGAGGGAGTAACAGAATTTGTTTGCTAAGAAAATATTAATAAGGTGATGAAGAAGTAGACGACTTTCAACTTTTGAGGTAGATTATCAAATTTACTAGTAATAAACAAACAATTACAAATAAATATCAATAATTAAATAGTAGCTTAGAAACAAGAGTGCATAAAAATCCAGTGCATATATAATAATTAATAACATGATGAACAAAACATAATTAGAGTAAACTAACTAAGAAAAGCGAGAAAGAAGAACAGGAATTAAGCGATCAGAGATAATTTGGTTAGTTCTTTGAGTAGGATGAAAAGCATCCCAAAATACATATTTATTAGCATCTGGACATTGAATTGAATGTTCATTGCAGAGGTAACTCATTTCATATGTACCTGTTGCACAACATGCCACTTCTGTCACCTCTATTCCTGCCCAATCAATCAGCTTAATTAATACTTCACTATAAAATATAGTTAATATGGTTGGTTTACTAATTAATTTGCATACAACTTAAAAAAAATAAAAAAATTAATTTCCATATATTTTGTGTTTGATAAGAGAAGAACAATAATGCCATGCATGCAGGCAGTGTTTGCTTTCCCTATCAGTTCCATCAAGCCATTGTTAAATAGCTTTTATGAGAGTAGCTGCCTGCCTCACTCTATCTAACCAACTCTTATTATTAAGCATATATGGACCCATTCCTTTCAAATTTACTTAATACTTTCCTTTTTCTCAACCCATCAACTTTTTTTGGAAGTCTGCCCGATTTCTGAGGATATGTCCCAATTATTCCGGATCTAACACAAGTTGCACGCCTAGTAATGATAGTAATAGTGAGGGAGTCTCTCAGCGGAAATAGCTGCATATGGTAGATCTCAAATCTGAGATCTCCTTAAGCGAATCGAAGCAGCTTTACCATCTCATTCGTTTCCACCCATCGACTTTTGATAAAAAATAACCAATATATCCTTTTTGGTTTTTCTTTGCACATTTAAAAGATTCACCAACCAAATGATTGAATCGGATTTAAGTAATCTAATAATAGCTATCTTATGATTTAAATGACTATTTTATAAACTATTTTTGGCTTTCCCCTTGTTTTAACTTTCCTATTTTATCCTTCAAAGAAAGAGAAATTACAAAATGCTCCTTGATTCATAAATAAATTAATTGATTTCAATACTTCACCAACATTATAACCATCTCTTAATTTCTAAAAACTCCTCTAATTGTGTAAAAAAAAAAAATTCCAAAATTTCATGCAAAGCAAGTATTTATAGTAAGTAAAATAATTAAGGAATAAAATTGCTTACCATATTGAGAAGGTCTTCTAATGATATCATATAAAATATCATAAACAGTTGCTGTAAAGAGCACGTTGAGTCCAGAAAGCTCTCTATTCAAATTTGAAACCAAAATTTCCAATTTCCCATTAAATTCCAAAGCAACTTTGTTGTACTCTTCTAAGCAATCATGATGACCCATAATATTAGTAGTCCTCTCCAATGGCAGACAACCCATTGGAGGAAGTCCAGTTAGCGATATTTTTCTAGCTCCAAGATTATAGAGTTGTGTAATGAAATTTCCAGCAATGCTTACCAGAAAATCTTCGTACTGTTTTACGTTGAATTGTAATCTTCTTGTTGGAAATGTGTAATAATTTGCTAAGAAATCGTTTGTCCCTAAACTCACCAAATATAATGCTTCTCTGATTATAGTTTTTGCCTTCTTATGCCCAACATACTCTCTTAGTTTGTTCTGGTATTCCTTGTAGTATTCTACTTCCTTCCATAAGGGTATCACATTCTGCATTTATAATATTAAAAAAAGTACTATCATATTTAGCATACAAATTTAAAAACATAATCATTGTTTAGAATTAGAATAATAATACACTATAGGAAACTAATCCAAATTACTCAAAAACTAAGCCTTTTTTTGAGTTAAATTAATTAGGCTAATCTCTCGAAATTTGTAGCGGAAAAGTTATGGTTTTTCTGATTAGTAAGAAGAGTAGCACAAAATCGGCTAAGAGTGAAAAAAGTAAACGACAACTTACAAGAACTTTGGCAGTTGCGTTGTCGTATCCAGTTCCAGCGGAGGCAAAACAAACACCAGTAGCAAAATCACTAATACTATACATTGGATCTAAATAAGCAGGTATTGTCGGCTTCAGACCAAAAGCTTCAGATACGAAATCAGGAGGAATGCGGCCGTTGCAAAAGCGCCCGGTCGGCCTTCCGTCGACGAAATCCCGGCCATAAGGCCTGAAATTGCTTTTGAGAACAGTGGAAATCCCATTGTTGTTGCCGGTATCCACAGTAGAGTCTCCGAACACTATGATTGCTGGAACCTTGGCAGTGGTTCGGGAGACTAGTAGAGCTAAGAAGAAGAAGAAAAGAAGAAAGTGAAGGCGTGCCATTGGTAAGTGAACTGTAAATGGAGGTGAGCTGAGATGTTAGAAGATGTTGAAAGAAGAAATAAATAGAAGTTTGGTGGCTCTTAAGTTAATGGCAGAGACACAGCATTTAGAGTTTGTCTGTGTACAAGTAGAGTTTGCAACAATTTGTTATTATTATTATTAAAAAATAATAAACTCCATAATAATAATGGAGCCGTGACTAAAAAATATAATAAAAAATAAAAATTATAAAAAATTTTATTAATAAATTCGCTTGCAACTCCCAATCCAATCCATTGATGTTCCTAAATCGAGTTCGTCACACTTTTTCATTGAAATTTTTATAAAAGAACCATTTTATTACCATTATCATTTATTATTTAAAATTATTAGTATTTCTTGTATAAATTTAGAATCATATTATTACTTCATTTTTATATTCGAAAAAATAACTATTTACTGCCCTAATTTCGGGATCCGGACCGGCACAATTGATTAAAATGCTCTCTTTGATTTCCTGAGATACTAAATTCGAGCCTCAACAAGTTCACCTCCCATTATGGATGTGTGCGTATAACTATGCTAAAAAACAAGAAAATGCTAACAGATATCATATTTTAGAGTTTCCATTTCCTAAATATCACAATCTTTAAAAAATAAGTAAATACTACATTTATATTTATTTATTTTTTTTGGTACATGCATTTATATTTATTTCACTCATAATGGAGAGATGAAATAATGGTAAATTCACATTTATTTTATATATATAAAAAATTATACATGGAAGAAAAAGAGAGTATAATATTTTAAAAAATGAAAGACTTGAGATTATATTTTAAAAACAGAATGACATGAGAGTATATTTAGTAAAATATTGAGAACCTATAAAATAATCTCCCTTGTAGTTATTTATTTATTTTTTAGTAAAATTACTCCTCTTTATAAAGAGAGGGTCTCTCTTAATCTAAATATATCAAAATCAATAAAATTACTCTCCATTTTCGGAAAAAAAATTATATATGTAAAACCGTTAAACCAATTCACAATAATTTAGGTATTTATTATACTTAGAAATAAAATAGTATACACCTGATATGTATTTTGTAAACTCTTTCATAAATTTTATATTTCCGAACATGTTATTTAAAGCTATTTTGTATCCATATTTTAATTTTTGATATTTTGTACATCCCTTATGTAAAATGAGAAACACAACTTAGGTTCTGCTAGGTTTAACTATTCGTACTAATTGATAGCAGTTGCTGATAGTTGATAGCTAGTGGTAGATAGATTATAACTGATCCGGATTAGTATTTGATAAAAATTCAATAGTGGTTGCGGTTCAAATGCGAAATTACCAAGAAGGATATAATTATAATTATATACTACCTCCGTTCTTTTAAAAACTAAGACTTTAGGGCTTTTTGTTATTCTTAAATAAGTGAGACTTTTGATATTTTTGATAGAATTTGGACGATTTTGCCCTTTGTCTTATAGTGGATGCAATTTGTTTTTAGTGCGTGTGGAGTCCATTTTTATAATGAATTGATGTGAGTTGATTACTTTTTTGAATATAATGGGAAAAAAACTATAGAAAAAAGGAGAGAAAATAGTAAAAGTCTCAGTTTTTTAAGAACGAAGGTAGTATTAATTTTTTATTTAATATTTAACATAAATAAAATTTTAGTTAAATTATAACTATTATTTTCAATTATTATTATTTTTAAAAAATTACAATTTTATCCATGCATTTTCACTAGCATTTTTAAAATTTACTTTTTTGTCGGTGTATTTTAAAAAATTATACTATTTTATTATTTCTCACTAAAAACAGTGACGAAAATTAACTTTCATCTAAATCGTTTTTTTGCTCTGATTACAATATGACATTAGTTTTAACTGAAATAACATATATTTGATGGAAATACTAAATATCATTTGATCAAACAATTTATTTTTTAGTTTTTCTAGTACATTGGTATTGTTTGAATCAAAATTAATGTCATTTATTTATAATAAGCGCAAAGAGACGATTTAGATAAGATATGACTTATTAATATACGTTATTATTTTCGGCAAAAAAAGATAAAATAATACAATTTTTCTAAAATACGGGAAAAAAGGCTATTTCAAAAAATAAAATGATAAAAATGTAATTTAAGTGAAAATGCAGGGACAAAATTATTAATAATAATATTATTATTTAATAGATATTGAAAAAATAATTTAATTCACAATTATTTTAATAAGGTTAATACTTTTCTAATAAAAATCAGCTATTAGCTAGAATGAAAAAAAAAACTCCGGATAGGAGTTGATACAATCAGCATTTATTTGAGGTTTAAAACTGCTATCACCTGCTCATTTTAAAATTTACCAAACGCCTAAAAATCTAAAACTTTAGTTGTTGGAAATCCAACAGCTATAAAATGCATGAAACAGCTAAACCAAACACCATATAAAATTTAGAATTAACATAATTTTTTTTTTAAGGAAGTAAATAAGATTTAATGTATTTTGTTTTTAAGATTTAAACCTTTTTTTTTCTTTTCAGAAAAATATATGAATTTTTTTAATATAGAGGATACTACTAACGGACAGGATAACAGTATGGGCTATATGGTAGAGGTAGCTCTCTTTGAGCACCAAATTGGTGAATGTAGGATGACCAATCAGTCCACTCCCTAATTAATATATGATTTTTTTCTATTTTGAAAGGAGAAAAATATATGAATTTGATTAAACACGGAACATTAATTTGATAAAATTGGCTAACCATAAAAGCGGTTTGTTAGTATTTGCAGGGCCCAAAGCCAAAACTTTCCTTATTAGCTATAACGTTTGAAATGATAAATCTCTAATCTATCAATAGTTCTGGTTTGTGATGTGATTGGTGAACTTTAGAGTGTTAGCTGCCAGTTAGTTTTACAGAACAATGAACGTTAAGCTTCTAAATATGATGCAGGCTAAAAAAACTAATGAATTTAATTTTCGAACAATATTTTTAAGTTCGATATTTACACGTAACTAGTATTTATATCAGTAAATAGACGAGTAAGTTACTACACATATGTTAAGAATTAGGGGTAATGATATTTTTGGTGCCCAAACTTTAGTTGCTTTTTCTGTTTTGGTGCTCAAACTTTAAAAAGCTACAAATTGGTGCCCAAACTTCACAAAATGCTTCAGTCTAGTGCCTAAACCATACTTGGCAGGCAGGGTACGGCAACCTCAGTTTTTGCAGTGTCCACGTCGGAAGTTTGCTGAGCTGGAGATGGGATGCATGAAAACGTAAAAATTTTGGGGCAAAATTAACCTTCTCCCTCTTTCTTCTTCATGTCTACCCACCCTCTTATTATTCATCTTTATAGTTTTTTATTTATAATACTAAAAGATGAAAGTGGCAATAATAATCTCATTTTCTTTTGCAACCGGTCGGAAGCTTATTCTGAAGGAAACTTTGTCGAAAAGTGTTGCAGAGAGACATTGTTGACTATTATGCATGGACACCATACTTGTTGTAAACTCATCGTATACCTGTAAATGTATTGCGAAAAATGACATCTTTGGCTATTATTTTTAATGTTTGTTCTTAAAAAGCTCTAACATCCTTATTGACAATTATTTTGTTGTTTTTAGCACTTTTATTTATTATTTTAATTTGAAAAATTATAATAGATACCACAATTTTAAATTTTTTTTAAGTAAATAGCATTTTCACATTTTAATTAGGTAAATAGCACTTTTTTTTCTCTTTTATAAATATGCCCTTAGTTAAATTATTATTAATTTTTATTTTTTATACTAGCTGCTAATATATAAATTTATTTCCTTAAAAAATTTAAGTGTCTCCTGCAGCTCAGTACCACCGACAACCTTTATTTCCTTCCAACCGCTGCCATTTTCGTTTGTTGGAAAATAAATATATATTTCTTTTATTTCCTTCTACTGCTGGCCACCATTCACCGATAAATAAATTTATTTACTCTTATTTTTATCTACTGCCAGTCAACATTCACGGGTAAATAAATTTATTTCTTCTTATTTCCTTTCAGCCGCTGTTATATAAATTTATTTCCTTTAAAAGCCGACCACTAGTTGCCAGTAAATAAATTTATTTACTCTTATTTATTTTCAGTCACTTGTATATAAATTTTTTTTATTTCTTAGGTAAATAATTTTATTCTCACATTTTGGCATTTGTAGAGTAAATAAAATAAATGTATTTTCATTCCAACAAGCAACAAGTTACAAATGTTCCAACATATTTGCCAAGTAACTAAATTGACCTGCTCTACTCAAATGAAAGGAGCTATGTAGCCCTTTTCTAGATAATTTATGGGCAAAAATATTAGAATCTCTTGGACATAACAGCAAACAAAAACTTGGCTGCTGTCTCAACAAATGGAGCACATCATCAACCTTGACAACAATTGCCTTAAGAATTAAAGGATCCTGTATAGAATTTACGTGCACCATAAACTAATCCATAATTACAGCAGCACATCATCAACCTTGACAAAAATTGCCTTAAGCATTAAAGGATCCTAATAGAATTCACATGCACCATAAACTAATCCATAATTACAGCATTTTTGTTTTGATTATGGAAAATTTCAAGCCAATCAAATTCTAAAACCTCAATATCTAAACACCAAAGCAAAGCAACATATGGACATAACAGAAAATATAGGAATAAGAAATCACCGATTCTTTATTCTCAAAAAAAAAAAAAAAAAGAAAAAAAAAACTAATTCTTAAAAAACCTCCATCTTCAACTCCCAAATCGTCCATTCTCAAGAATGAAAAATGATCGCCACTGCAGATTCGAAAAATGTAACGGATTGTTCTGATTCTGAATGAAAGGCGGAGGTTGCAATCAACACATACTCTAGCTTTGTGGACATGTGATTTGATCCAAACTATAGTCGGAGGAAGCGAGTTGCATCACCGGCGGCAACTATAGGTGGAGGAAGGAAAGGATGAAGAGCGGCAAAGAGAAGAAGAAGAATGAAGGGAGGTGAGCGATTGGAAAAATTGAAGATAGTTTGCAAATCGTAAATAGTGTATTTGTGTTGGGGCGTGTAGGGTTATTTGTGTAATAATAAAAAATTATATGCTATTTTATGGGCTAACTTATTTTGTGCTATTTATTTAAATTAAAACTACGATTTGTGACATTTATTAAGTTTTTCTTTTTAATTTTGATGGTATTTTTGTATAATTTTCAACATATTATAGAAATGTTAAATGGGCTAGCTTTAATAGTTTCGGGCTGGCCTTGACAGATTTCGTGTTAAATGGTCCAGTCTATTTTCGGTTTAATTTAAACGGGTCGACAATATTATAGATATGTCCTTATCGGGCATTTGATTAAACGGGTCATTATCGATTATAAGTCAAAATACATAAAATTTTGAATTAAGTATGGTCCTTACGAGTTATTTTTAAATGATAGGACAACAAGTCAAGTTTTAAATTGGATAAAGCTTATTTTATAAACTAACTTTTTATATTTTTCTTACATTTGAAAAAAAAAGTATGGCAATTTATACTAAATTATTCGTAACTTAAAACATACATTAAAAATATAAAGAAAGTGAAAGTTTGATAAAAAACATTCATATATAGTAAAAAATTTATACTAAAGCATAGCTAAAATATTCATAAAAAAAAATTACACAAAAATATTCATAAATTAAAAAGCTTATTCATATTTAAAATATTCATAAAAAAAGATTATACAAAAATATTCATAAATTAAAAAATTTATTCATAAATTATGTAGATTGTACATGTTAATGAGCTAATTCTACCGGTTTTTGGTAGCCCTAACGGATTTTGGGCTAAACAGATTTAAACGGCCAAGGAAATCTTAAGATGTTTTTCTGTTAATTGGGACAATCAACCAATTTAACATTTCTAAACAAATAGGTGAATGAGGCCCAATTTAAAAAGGCCTACAAAGTCTGCCTTTAATCGGCCCAAAATAATGAAGGAGTCCTACACTTCACTCGTCTCTCTCCCGCCGGACCTGCTTCATACTTCGGTTCAGAGTTCGGTCGCAGCTTGCTTGCTTCTGCTCTCATCTTCAAAAGGTAATTTTTTTTTTTTTTTTTATGGGCATGGGGCATGCACGCTTTGTTATCTGTATTGTTATGGTGTACTTATGTTGATACCTTATTCTACTTTTCACTTGATTTTTCTTGGAGAATGATTGTTTGGAGTAATATACCCATTACATAATTTGCTATCATATAACATAAAGTTTTATCTTTTAATGAATCTGAACTCAAAAGAACCTAAAATCGGAAAGGGGTTTTTAGTTTATCAAAAATTGAACCTTTTTTTTTTTTGGTGATTCTCAGTAAATATTGAGAAATGCTGGCAAGGATTATTAAGAATGTAAATGTTGTGGCTAATATGGGATCCATGAGGCAGCTTAGAAGATACATATCTGCTTCAAGTAAAAGTGTATTGGAGTTTTCTGCTAAAGATGGGGAGCTAAGAGTGTTCATTGTTGCTGGTGAGGTTTCAGGAGATTCTATAGGTTCTCGTCTTATGGCTTCCTTGAAGAAGATTTCTCCTACTCCCATCCGCTTTGAAGGTGTTGGAGGGTAAGCTCTTAGTTTTACAGTCTACCTTTTATATCAAATATATGAATGTAACGGTTTCATATGAAATATGGAATATGTAAAGATCGTGTTCTTTAAAATGGTATATGAAAAAAAAGAGTACTTTTTAGTTGTTGGTTTGGGATTAGCTGTTTTGAAGTTTTTTGTGGCTAAAACAAATTGAATATACCTTAAAATAACTTTCTATTTTTCTTTAATCATCATAATCTATCTACCTGGCACTTTTCCTCAATAGAAGCTACAACAATGTTTTTGATAGTCTCTAGTTTGATATTGCATGAAGACATTCCTACATGTAAATTTCTCTTACACCTGATTGACAATGGGAGTGAATTTTTTTTTTTTCCCTCTTAATCTGTCCAAATGTTATTGCAAAGTAGGTCTTGGACCTTTTGATTCTTATATACTGTGAAAATTTTGTTTCCTTGTGTATAAGGTTGACGATGTCCAAGGAAGGATTAAAATCTCTGTTTCCCATGGAGGATATAGCAGTAATGGGGATATGGGAGTTGTTACCACATCTGAATCGAATTAGAGTGAGTAATGATACATATTACTTTATCAGTCTCTAAGAAGATGTCAATTTGAATAGTTTATTAAAACCAATCTTTGAAAATTAGGCGAGGTTGAAGGAAACAATTGAGGCTGCTTTTCTGTTTCAACCCCATGTTGTTGTGACCGTGGACTCCAAGGGGTTCTCTTTTCGACTCCTAAAGCAGTTGCGAGGTATCATGAACCATTTCCTTGCCTTTTGCATCAGCATAAATCTGTTGTAGGAAAATGGCAAAATGCTTTTTGCAGCTAGATACACTCAGCAACAGTTGGGTAGTCCTGCACACTTCCATTACGTGGCACCATCATTTTGGGCATGGAAAGGGGGAGAAGCAAGGCTCAAAGATCTAGCTAATTTCGTGGATCACGTCTTTTGCATACTTCCGAATGAGGAAGCAGTTTGCAAGTCAAATGGATTGGCTGCAACCTTTGTGGGCCATCCTGTACTGGAAGATGTTTTGGAGTTAAATTTGGTCTGTATTTAATCTTCTAGTCTTGAAATGTACCAGCATTGCTAATGTTTGTTTTCATTTAATTGTAATGTCAGAAAAAGGAAAAAAACATGTTTCATTCTGAAGGGAAGATTTCATCTTTATCAGCACTGATAAAGTTGGTTTTTATTGGAATGGAATCATCGTTTAAGGTTTACATGGAAGTTTTAAGCTTAAATCATGTACTGAATCATTCTAAAGGGCTGCAATGTCAGAGGAAACATGTTTTGCACTTTTCTCTTGAATAATTTCTTTATTGGGTTAATATGGTAAAAAAGTATTCATAGAGCTAATAAACCTGTAACTCATTGATGGCTTATAATGTGAAGGGAAAGCAAATCTCACCGCATGAATGCAAAATAGAGGGGAACTATGAAGATTTCAGAAGTAAACATGGAGTGCCTTCAGGTAATATGACTGGTTTATTTTCCTAATTTGATCTCAAAATTTTGTGTTGCTAAAAATTTAAGTTCCTTGAGCTAGTTGTAAAGTATATATTTAATAGTAGTCATTGAAGGAGCTTAGCTATTTTTAAATTTTAAATTCAGACTTGCTTAACACTTATAGATTTGCTCTTTGAAAGGTGCCACAGTCATTTCTTTGCTTCCTGGAAGCAGATTACAAGAGGTTACCCGGATGCTTCCCATCTTTGCAAGTACAATGGAAAAGTTGAAAGACTCCTTTCATGACTTAACTGCAGTCATCCACCTAGCACCAAATCAGCATTTGGATGATTATGTTGAGGGAGTTGTTCGTAAGTGGCCCGTGCCTTCTGTATTGATCCCTGGAGGACATTCACACATGAAATATGATGCTTTTAGTGTGAGTCCCCTCACTCTTCTTTATAGATAATAACAGCAGAGCTGTCTCTGATATATATAGCCCAAGTGGAATGTAAGTTAGGCGCTGGTTTAAGGTATTGCCCAGGTAGTGTTCTTGTACATGATCTAAGGATTTAACAAATCCTGGCAATGCCTGTGAATGAATATTAGAAGGGAAAACAGATTAATACTTATGGAATGGTCAAACTCGTTAATAAGAACCTGTAGGACCGTCGCAGCCCATATCATTTATCTTGTTCTACCGGCTGCAGCCATCATTATTTTGTTCTACTGGCTCCAACCATCATTTAGCTTATTCTAGCAAATTAGAGTTTCTAGAAGTTTTCACTTTTAAGTCACCTTGTTGCTTAACTTTACATACTAGAGAGAAAACTGATTGGAGGCTATGCTTGGTTCTATTATTGAATTTCATGGTCATTATAAAGAAGAGGTTACAACTGCAAAAAGGCACATAACTTTTAATTTCATATTCATTGATCATTAGGCCTTAGTTTTTCAGTTCTTTAATTTATATTATTATGTTTGCTTCCCAAGTTTGCAGGTCTTGTTTCTTTTAGTCCTTTGAATTTTTTTATTACGTGCTTTTTTCCCTTTTATGTTATTTTCACTTTAAGTTGTTATTATCTGAAGAGCCTACCTCTGATGCTCATATATGGAACTGATAACGCCATTTGAGAAAAATATGGGCCAGTTCATGTGAATTTATTATTGCTGAATGCATTTTGTGCTGCAAATATTTCATCATTCTCTGGAGCCCTTTATATTATATGGTGAAATTTATCATTTAACTGAAATTGTTTGAGTGCCATCAGGCTAGTACTGTTGCATTATGTACTTCTGGAACAGTGGCTGTAGAGCTGCAGCTTGCACGCTTGCCTTGCCTTGTTGCATTCCGAGCCCATCTCCTAACTGAAACGTACATTCAGTATAAAGCAAAGATACCGTACATTTCTTTGCCCAATATACTTCTGGATTCTCCCATAATACCGGAAGCTCTGTTTGAAGCATGCACACCTACAAATCTAGCCTCATTGCTTATGTAAGTTTTTCTCACAATATAAGTTTTCCCCCTTTGTGATTTCTATAAGAATTTGGATGTAACATATGGCTTTAATTGTAACCATTTTGCTCAAATATAATCTTCCCCATAATTTGATTGACGAGTATGATACATGAGGAAATACTCCTTCTGTCTACAAATAACAGTCTTAGTTCAATTTGT
Organism: Croton laevigatus; assembly: GCA_949640765.1. NCBI lineage: Eukaryota > Viridiplantae > Streptophyta > Magnoliopsida > Malpighiales > Euphorbiaceae > Croton > Croton laevigatus. The sequence goes on from CATIWJ010018193.1 coordinate 12,649, forward strand.
ATTTTGTCCACTATCAAGTGCCCATTTTTTATTTCAAGAAAAATAAATGTACTTTTTCTTATTTTTATTCTTACAATTTGATAATTGTACTGAATGTAAAGTTCATAGTGGGACCTGTGATTCATAGTTGATAGTGTTGGATGCAGGGAGCTGATGCACAACAAGGAACTTCAACAAAAACAAGTTGTTGCTGCTGAAAAGGTATTGAGCGTTTTGTTTCCTCCGGAGAGAATTATAAATGTGTCGGGAGAGAGTTTTTCAAGTCGCACGCCTAGCGTTACAGCAGCATCTACCATACTATCCTATGTAAAAGCTTGAGGATTTGTTGGGAGTTTTTATATTTCTCAGATAGCAAAAAATATCATACTTATTTATTTTGTTAAAATATAACTTTCCTATGTACTAAAATTGCCCACAAGTATATATGCTAAGTGTGTGTCATATTTTAGTTGTAAATAGTAAATTATGTTTTAAAAAAAAATAGCAAATTATGTGTATTTACATATTAATATATTCGTAAATTTATTGACATTTTATTAAAATAAAATTATAAAAAATTGATATTTGCTAAGTTGAATGTGTAGCAGTTTGGAGCAAATAAGCATTACCTTTCTCAGTTTAATATATGATTGTAGTACTAGAATTGTGCATGGTTTCCAGAGCTCTGAACCGAAATCAAGAAATGAACCCAAGCAGAACTAGAACCAGTAAAGAAACTACTATAAAAGAATTAGGACCAGAACTAGAATAATTTTTTTTTTT
>CATIWJ010018222.1:0-11459 GCA_949640765.1 Croton laevigatus
AAATTATGAATCTCGGGTATTATGGTACCCCAATTTCAATGAAAAATTATGTTACGAGTATTATGGTACTCTTTCCCCATATAACAAATAACTCAAGAGAAAAGCGGGTATTATGGTACCCTAAGATAAGACAAGCCTTTATCTTATCCTTGAGTTCTCACGAAGCCACTAGAGCAAAGAATGTATTTACATTAGTGATTTAAATGCTTTTTCTTATTCCTTTTCTCAAAATATTTATTGTGATTTATTTATCATTTAAACATACTTTTATATGATTACTTAAACTTCGGTTAAAGCATCCACTGAGGATAGTTTTGCTCAGCGAGTTTACCTGTTTAAACTCGTAGGTTGAAGAAGCAGCAGTGTAGATAGTTTTGCCAGCCGGTTGATCAGCACATGAGACTTGCTCTTTGGTATAGTTTTGATTCTTTTGTATGTCATAGTCCGGCATGTACATAAACTATTTAGGAATGTTATGATTATGTAAATATACTCTTTTGGGATATTTGGGATGATTGTAATTATATGAATGAATGAACCCAATAAGCAGGTTACCGACTTGCAAACCAAGAATAGTAGCGCTTCTTCTAGACTCACACGTGGGTTTAGAAGGGGAGTTACGCGTGTAACCCTCTTATAAGTCTACTTCGGTAAGCTTATAAGGGGCGTTACATGGGATGTTGTGAATGCTATTTCTTGTTTGGGTTTTTTGAATTGGGATGCTTTGTGCTAGGTAGGGTTGTTTTTCGAAAATTTTCTTTTCTCTTAGTATTGGTTGTTGAAACTTGGATTTAACTGATGCTGAAACAATTTCTTAATTGAAACTAGTAGGCATAATGAGGTTAATTAAGGGACTTTAGGCAATTTGGTAATAAATTTAATGTTCAATGGTCGTCATTGTTGCTGCCCTCTCCATTTAAAATTCTGGTTTCGCTATTGACCATAATAAACTCTTAGTGAGGTTCTCAAACTTCTAATTAGACTACCGGAGATAGTGACGTAGCCAGGATTTGGGCCCCTGAAGTCGAGATTCTGGCTACGCCACTGGTCATCACTTCTACGGATGACATGGCAGACCAGGAATAACTAAGAATTTCTCATAGTTACATATGTGGAAATGGTTCGTTGTGCGTTGCATTTAAAAGTATATATATAAAAGATAGATAAACAAGACAAAATTTGAATTGTAGCTTAGTGGTAATTGCACTTTCCAAACACGCCCTTGGGCCCCTCAAGTTTGAGCCGTGACTTGTGCAACAATAAAAGCTTTTTTTGCTAATTTGGGCTTACTTAATTACGCCTGCAGTTTGATTTAGGGCAGGTAAACACTAGCTAACTTCCACCACTATTTCAAAATTTATTTATATCAAAACTAAATAAATTTTTATTATGCAGCATTTCTTTGTTCTCTTCTACTAAAATTCACAGCTAACAGAGAGAGTTTTTCAATGAAAATAACAAATCCAACTACTATAATTAATAGTAAGACTTCTTTTTTAAAACTAATTTATTTATTTTTAAGGTAAATCTACAATTTATATTATAGATATCACTTATTTTTAACTTATAGTCTCTTTAATTAAAATTATATTATATATTAACTTTTTTAAAATTTTGGTACTTTAATTTATTATTATATTATTTTTTTTTCAAATTAAAAATATTAAAATAATATAAATATTTAATTGTTTATTTAAAATAGACCACTCTTCGTTGAAAGTTTAATAATTACCTCACTAAAAATGAAACACTTATTTATTAAAAAAATGCAAGTAGGACGATTACTGGAGCAAATGGATGTAGTAGTAATTTTTTAAAAGAACAATTGGCCATTTAATCATTATATGAAACGGATAAAATTAGAAAATGTCAAGGTTTTAAGTCTGAAATTATTTTTTTTTAACTTATTCGTACATTTTAGCTCTTAAAAGCATCATATTTTAATTTTTGACTCTTTTAAATGGTTATAATTCTTTTGTTTATAAACTACTCATAGTTTGTTTATGGAATATTTATAAATTGTTTATATATTGCTGATAATTAAAAATTGGCATTTTTTAGAATATTTTTAAAATATAAAATATGTTTGGAAAATGTTAAAATTTAGTTGTCTATCTATGTAAAAATCTCAAAATAAAATTATGTGATTTGTATATATTTTTCTAAGAAATAACATAAAGATGTCCCGCACTTTATTTTACTTTATAACCTCCTATCGGAGACCGCTAAAAATTATAAAAATAATTTTAAAAAATACATAACTGCCGCCATCTAATTAATTCAAGCTCTAAACGAGATATACACATAACATAACCACTGGGTCCGGATAACTAGAAGACGATCCATATATAAACCGAACTTTATCCTTGGGCCTGGGGTCTGGCCCTACAATGATGTCCAATTAAATTCAAAATTAAAAAAAAAAAAGGGTTTGGAATTTTAGTATTCTTCATTTCCTTTTTCACTCTCATCATCTGCTTTTCAAATTTGAAATAATACTTCTAGTTTGATTTCCATGTATGAAAGCGATGAACTTCACTTCACAGGTTCTTGTTGAGTTAGCTTCTATTTCTATGATTGCTTACATTTTCTTTTTCCATGGCGTTTTTGCTTTTAAAATATTCTTCGATATAATATGTTCAATTTTAACCCATCAAATTTATTTCTCTAAAAAATAGTTAATTTAAGATTCTAATAAAGTAATTTTTTTTATATAATTATTTGACATTCTCTGTTTTATATATTATTTATAGATTTATTAATGTTTTACTATGTATTTTTACTTTCAATAATCAATTTAGAAAAATATTATTCAACATAATATGTTTAATTTCAACCTGATCATTTTAAAAAAAAAATAGTTGATTTAAAATTTTATTGAAAGCAAAATCTTAATATATGTAATAATGTTAATGGATAATTATTTAAAATGGCCATTCGTAATTCAATTTAGTTAAAATCTGAAATTCTTGTCAATTAAAACATAATTTACTTTCCCTCACAAAAAAAAAAAGTACTAATAAAACTCAAATTGCAATTGGATGTTGAATGTGGATATCAAACATGGATTGTCACATGAATCGACCTAAAGTTTTCGCCCCCAAAAATGGATATAGGAAACAAAATCTTTATTTGGAGAGATTAATTAACTAAAATTTGGATCAATTTTTATGTAATAAATTACAATATAAATTTTAAAAAATCAGAATTAATCAATAAATATATATTTAATAATAGAAAATTTTGACAAAATACGAAAACAACTTGATTACATATTTTAATTTAACTAAATTTAAATTAATTTTTATGTAACATCAAGGTCTTTGGAAAGGAACTAAAATTAAATTACAAATTTTAGAGTATTGTTTTTATTCGATTTGGGTATCATTTCCTATGTATGGTTAGAACATAGTAATATTTCAAAGCATTTAGCAAACTTGCAAATCATTAGTACTTGTACTCTTATTTATTTGGTGGCTCAACGTGCAGATAAAATATTAGTAGTTATTTTTAAAATACTAGTTCCTTTAATGATTTGTAATAGCACAATGGATTATTATATTTATAATAATAGAATAATAGTCTGGAGGAATCTAAAAAAAAAACACTTTTTCCCTAATTTATTATTTCATGTCCATTCCTATTGTTTATTTTTATGTTTTTGCCAATTTATTTCTTTTAAGCTCGTTTTCTTCGCTAATCTCTTATTTTGGACTTCCTCATGTGGGAGAAAGTAGTTTTATCTATCTGTAACGCTATCTCAATCCTGCATCCTTAACTTCAAATTTAGGTCTATGGTTTATCTCACCGAAAATATAGTTCCCGAATTCACTCTGGTTCAAAAGTGGCATATTTTGTGACATTATTATTTTTTTTTTTGGCCTTTTAGGTTAAATGGAGTCATTTTTAGGGTTTTCATTAATTTTGCCTAGATAATAAAAATTTAGTAATCATAGTGCATTAATTGAATGCACTATTTGATTCTACTGACCAATTATCTACACAAAGTTTTGAAATCAAAGCAGTAAATCACATTTATTAAATTTTAAATCTATATTATAAAATAAACCCAAATGGGGAAAAAAGGAAAAATTCAAGCCAAAACCTTGTCAGAATCGCTAGAACCCCAATGAATAGAAGATGAAGATGTTGGTTAATAGTCAGATCTCCATTTAATAGACCCACTTCATGAAGGATTCCCTGAGACCTACCTTGTGATTTGGGTTTAGTTTATGCGACAATTATATTTGATTTGATAATTGAGAAGTGTAGATGCAGAAGAATGTAATACTGAGGAGAAGGCTACGACTGCAGCAGTGGCAACACAAAATATGGAGGAGAGGGGCAGCATGTGTGATGTTTTTGAGAGAAATTAGGCTTACGCAAACTTAGAGTTGTATTGTACATAAGAGAAGGGTTTGATTCGATTTTTGGTTTAGTTCGGTTTTTGAGTCAGAAAAATGGACACCTACTGAACCGAATTTGGTTTTTACATATATGAACCACAAACCAAACTAACCAGTCGGTTAACTGAGTTTTCAGTTCAATTCGTATTGGTTTGTCGATGTTCTCACTAGGTGGCCTCCCATGTATGTAATTTTCGCGGTTTTGATTTTTGTTTTAGTTTTTTTAGTTGGTTTTTTGCTCTTATGGTATTGTTTGGGGTTTTCCCCTTATTCTATTTTTGTACTAACTCCAGATCTACGAAGATTGCATCTGGCATGTCCATGGAGCTTATTTCTTGATTGAGAAAGGGTAGATTTGGTATGGATCTTGAAGATTTTCTAGTGGTACTCGCAAAAAGACAATGTGAGTGTCGATACCGAGTGGAATGGCTGGAAGGGGAGTTAATCTTTGCTCCGTCAACACCATTGGACTCTTCAAGCTTCTGAGCTAGTTTCTTTATGTTACTGATCTTTGTTGTATTTTTCTAGTTTGGGGATGTTAATCTCTTTCTATAACCTTTTCTCAATTAATGAATATGCTATATTTGTTAAAAAAAATTAATAATTTGGGATTTTAGAATATGAAATTTAGAATAGAATGCAATTTGTAAAATTTTAGAATATAAAACAAAATATTATAATAAAAATTTTAAATTCCAATCTCTATATACAAAAAATTTATTTTCATGTGTAGATTTTTAATTATATAATTAAAAATAAAATGATAAGAAATGCAATTACTTAGATTATGAAAAAACTATATATTTATATACTTTTAAATTAGATTATGAAGTGCATTTACCTAATATTACTATTAGCAATTTAATTTTAAAACATATTAAATATATTCCAAATTAATGATGACCGTTTAAAATATCTTAAATTTTTTATTTTTTAATATTTTATAAAATATATATTTTATATGTGATTACAAATTTAGAATTATCAAATACCATACTGAATTTCAATGAAATGATATGAAATAAAATTTTTAAATTCAAAAAATATTTGAAATTGTATGAATAGCGAAATATTTTGGAACAGAATTGAAAAAATGAAGATTTCATTTGATGCCAACTAAATTACAACTCTACTTTGTAACATGGATAAATGATGCAAGAATAAACACAGATAAATAATGATAAATAAAAATTCTGTTTAGTCTAAGAATGATGCCTAAGAAATTTATGGACCCAGAGAAAACTCGCTCTAAAAAGGAAAACTTTTATTCATCAAAAACTCAAAAAACTATCGCTTACAAGATAATAAACTATATCTTATATAGGCAAAATAAAAACCCTAAACCTAATATAATAAAGAAAATAAATACTAAATAGGAATATGACCTAAACTTAATCTAATAAGAAAAATAAATATTCTAATCTAATAAGGAAACAAATTACTTATCCTACTACCATATAATTTAATTAATAATTATAGATTAAATAGAAATATAAATATATAACTTCCTAAATAGACAAGAATAGTTGGATTAAGGAAACAAATTGATTATTCTTCTTCATCGTTCACCCATTTTTCTGAAAAAATTCGTCCTCGAATTTTGCTCAAGATAAAGGAAAAAATAAATTTATAAATTGTTGATTAATACCAGTCAATAGCTTCTAAAGTCTATTGATTCAAAAAGAATGCTAGAAATTAGGCATCCAAACTTTATTGATTCAAATAAATACTAGAGATCACGCATCTAAAAACCCTATTATTGGCCGAAACAAAACATCAAAAAACTCCCCTACAAAATAACAAAATATGTCTTATATAGGCAAAATAAAAATTCTAAACTCAATTTAATAAAGAAAATAAAGACTAAATAGGAATATAACCTAAATCTAATTTAATAAAGAAACAAATTACTTATCCTAATATAATATAATTTAATTAATAATTATATACTAAATAGGAATATAAATATACAACTTCCTAAACATACAAAGATAGTTGAATTAAGGAAGCAAATTGATTCTTTTTCTTCATCAATAAGTGTGTAAAATTATTCATTTTAGTAAGTTGAGATGCAAAGTTATATACATTTAGGAGGCATTTGGTAGGCATAATAAAAAAATGGTAAGAAAATGAAATTGGCTGATTAGGAGTTGTTTGTTAGGTCAATTTATTCATTTTTTTTTTTACCATTTTTTTACTTTTTGGCTTTCCTCAAAGTCTTCGAGACTGATTCCCACACCCCAAAGGTTTTCTATTTACATTCACCTTTAATTATTAAAATAATAAAAATTTTGTAATTAAAATTAATTAAATATTACATATTTAATTAATTTTAATTGAACAGTTCAGGAACTTGCCGGAGAAGACCACTAGAGATAGGTCTCCGCAGCCGCCGCTGCCGCCTCATCCACCAGAATCATACGTCCGGTGTTCTGAGGGTACCGGTTGGAAGCCCTCGGGCCTGTGAGTCGTCTAGTATCCTCAGAACTACAGTCAGACCATCGGAAGCTAGCCAAAGAAGCGACCGAAGTATTGAATCGTCGCCGCTGGAAAATAATTTTTCCTAAATTTTCATTGAGTTCCAGCCACGATTCAGACTTTTTCGGTCGGTTTTCCATCGACAATCATCCTACTGAAGTGATGGTAGTAGGTTTACATCGAGTTTTTGGAGAGCAGGTCTGTTAAGGCAGCAGTGGTGGTTTTTTCCATCAGTGACGAAAGGAAAGAAGAGAGGAAGAAGATGATCATTCTGCACATTAACTCTCCAGTCCCTAAAGTTTCTTAATATTTTCAGTTAGATCCTTTATGGATTAAAATGTAAAATTTATTCTAATTCCTTGCTTCAACTCAAACAATCATAAAAGAAATCAGGTGACAAAATCATTTCGTTTCTAAAGTAAACACAAATAGTAAGGGTATTTAAGGTGATTTGTTTTCTTTTTTCTTATATTCTTTTTTGATTTCATTCCGTTTTCACTGTGTGAGCTAACTGCCTCCTTAGAAAATTAAGGTGCATAATTGGTTTTTTGCAAACTTAAAATGGGGTCATCTGATTTTCCATACAAAATTCAAGGCTTAAATTATGCATTTAACCATTTAATGCTAATCTTTTTTTCATTTTTCACCTAACTCTGGCAATGACCGTGACATATTTTCACCATTTTTTTTTTTTATAAAGCTCACCTTGCTTTAAACTTGGAGAGAGCGATTAAGGGAGAGGATAGTAATAATTTTTTTCCCCCTCATTACATTTTCTTCCCTTTGCACAGTTTGCCCATAAGAGATTTTCAAAATTCAAACATTTTTTTTCTCTATTTGAAATTTTTCAAAATTCAAAATTCAAGCCTTGACGTTGACTCCATTAATTTTTTTTTGCCAATGATTACGACCTGTAAACAACAATTTTGCAATTATGAATTGGTTTTGGTAACATTTTAAGAAAGAATGCTAATAATATCGTCCGGAAAATAATACTAATACCTATGTTTTTTTAAGAAAAGATTAAAAATTACTAATACATGCAGAACTTGCCGGGAAAGTATTTTGTGCTGTAAAGGCCAAAAACTGAGCACGTTGGCTGATCAATCGGCCCAATTAAGTAACAAACTCTGCCAAGTCGGTGCATGACTCTGCAATGCATCCTCCATGTCACGTGACCTTTGATAACCAAAAAAAGATGAACAGCTGTATTCTTTTTACTCTGCTCTCAGTTTTTATTCCTGGAAATAAAAATATGTATACTCTCATTCGTTGCTTTAGCTTCTTTTAATTTTAATTTTCACTCTGTCAGCCTCCTGTTCTACCATTTCTACAGTTGCAGCTATAAAGTGAAAAGAGGATATCCATTGTTGTAAGAGGTCCCAAGCTTGAATAGTTTCAGGTACGCTCCATTTCATCTCTTTTCTTTTATGTATATGGGCCATAGCTTCAAGTTCTTTTCGTTTCTTTCTGGAAGTTTTTTTTTTTTTGGTAATTTGCACTCTTGTCTATGGCGGTTTATTTATTTGATTTTTTTTGGTCTAATTCTGCTGCATTTTCAATTTTTTTTATTTTTTTTAAAATTTATGAAGGTGTATTCATTTCAGTTGCTCATATATTCTAGAATATACATGTTTTACTGTTTTTGAACTAAAATAAAACTTGATATGATGGTGGTTATGGTGGTTATGGTTATGGACTTATCAAGATGATGCATCCTTCATCCAAGTTGAAGAGAGCAAGGGAAGAGTTTTTTCAACAGTATCAGGAAGATTCTGGTGGAAGGTCTGCCGGTATGTCGCCGGAGGCAGAACCGAGTGAACCTGCAAATTGTTCTCGGCCAAGGGTTTCGAAACAAGTTAAAACGATGCCTGCGTTTTCCCCACATTGCCGGAAAAATGTTGTTCCCACGGAAGCTGTTGGTGTCAGTGACAAGCTTGTCCGAGATAAGAAACTATTTGCCGCTAGTTCTAGTGATAGTGAGTCGTATAGTAGCCGCAGTAAGGTGATTGAGGTTCTGAAATTGTACCGTGAGACCCGCGACAAGCTTTTGAAGGAAAATGAAGAAGGTGCTGTTGGGAGTCGCAAAATTTGCACTGTTGCCGCTATGATTCTTCAAAAACACCACAAATGGGTTAACACGGCCAAACGGCTGGGTCCGGTTCCGGGGGTTGAAATTGGTGACAAATTTCAATTTCGAGCCGAATTATGCATTATTGGTGTTCATTCTCTCTATCAGAAAGGGATTGATTACATGTACGAAAATGGGATTCCACTGGCCACTAGCATTGTTGCTACTGCTCGGTATGCTAATGAAATGAAATCATCCGGTGTTTTGATTTACTGTGGTGAAGGCGGGAATACGAAGGTTAAAAGTGGGGGACCAATTAAAGACCCCATTCTTAGTCGAGCAAATCTTGCATTGTGTAATAGCATGGAACAAGGAACCCCTGTAAGAGTTGTTCTATCTCCAAATTGCAGAAGGTCTAAGCTGTCTAGCATTCGAGGGAGGAGTGTAGCCACCACATACATGTATGATGGCTTATACATGGTGGAGAAGTCATGGCAAAGAAGAGGGGAATTTGGTAAGCTTGTTTATAAATTCCAGCTGAGAAGAATTCCAGAGCAACCAAGGCTAGTTAGACCATTTCCAGGGGCAGACAGGAAGCAAAAATCTAGTAAGTCATGCCAACCTAGGGTAGCTCAAGGGTTCCAAGCCACTATCACAAAAGAAAATTCTTGCTGTATAAGGGGTCCTTTGATTGATGATATATCTAGAGGCAAAGAGCGGATACCAATTCCGGTGGTGAATGAAGTTGATGAACTGAGACCTCCACTGTTCAATTATGCTACCAACATGATCTATCCCCACTCGAACAATTGTTCTATATCACACTGTTGTGTTTGTGGTAATCAGTGCTTTGGTGCTATAGACTGTCTGTGCAAAATCAAGAATGGGCAAGAAATTGCATTTGATAATAATAGGCGTCTTATCAAGGAACAGCCCTGCATTTGTGAATGTGGCAGTTCTTGTTTGTGTTCTGATTCTTGCACAAATAGAGCAAGTCAAGTAGGCATCCCATTTCCACTTGAGGTGTTTAAGACTAATAAATCAAAAGGATGGGGTGTCCGATCGCCTTCAAAAATTCCTTCAGGAAGTTTTGTATGTGAGTATGTTGGAAAAGTTATTTCATCCAAGGAAGCAGCACAAAAGATTGGCAGCAGTGATGAATATTTGTTTCACATTGAAAATTACAGTGCTGGTTTTGATTTGAAAAAAAACCCTCAACGTCTTCGCAATTCCCGTCCTTCAATTTCCTCCAGAAAAGATATTGGTGGGTTTACTATTGATGCAGCTGAATACGGTAATGTGGCAAGATTCATTAATCATAGTTGCTCTCCTAATTTGTGTGTTCAGAAAGTCGTGTGTGATCATCATGAGATGCCTCATGTAATGCTGTTTGCCAAGAGGGATATACCTCCCAACAAGGAGTTGTCGTATGATTACAAGCATAGGTTAGAAGGATTTTGTCATAATGAGAATTTGAAGGCAAAAAAATGCTGTTGTCCGTCTCTTATATGTGTTGGGAAGTTTTATTGACTCAGAAATTTAAGAATTTTGTGTTGTATATACCATATAGATCTTAATGTTCTTGGAGTATAAAAGGATTAACCCGTTAACTAAGCACATTTTTGTAATCACTTCTGATATTGCTTATATTAAGAAATGGAAGTTCATATGCATGTGCTATCTTTTTTTTTCCTTTTTTATAGCTTGTAATATATTCAGAAATGATTTAACTGTGTCAAAAGACTTTTCCTTATTTGAAGTGGGTTTGGCTGTCTCATATTTCTGTGGAGGTAAAACCGAGAATCTGCAGTTTATCTTTTCTGAGAACAGGGAAAACAGAGCACAAGCTGAAGATTATATTATAGATCATTATGCTGCCTGCAGTTTGTTTATAAATTAATGTGAAAAACTTGACATTACCAAATTTAATTTGCTCAATTGTTAACGAGTCTTTGTTGCATTGTTTCCGAAAAACTAGTTCTGCAGGTAGAAAATTGTTGCTGTTGATGCAAGTTCAGGATTAGGAAAGTAACAGTTGGATTGGACTCACCAAATCAGCCCTTTATTCTGCTATTGGATTTGGTCTCTACATGGTAATTATTTTCTCTGATAGAAATGAATTGAAATGCTATCTTGGTCACTTGATATTTTAAGTACACAACCTTTTTTTACCTTGCAAAATTTCTTGATTCATAGTTCTTGTGCAGGTTATTTTGGTTGGTCATAGCAGTGGAGGTGCACGCCTCTCTCATGCAGTAGAGCATTTTCTGATGGCCAAAGGCTTTTTGATGTGTTTGTTGAAGAGGTATATTAATGATGATTACATTCTCAGTCCAAAGAGAAATATGTTTATCTAGTAAATGATAATTAAACTTTTGCAATAGAACTTGTCTCATATGTGACCTTCCTGAAGTATATTTCAGAATTTCAGAACTGTATACTTCATAATTGGCTGCTCTCACTCACATATTCATATACTATTCATATACATATTCAATAGAACT
>CATIWJ010018228.1:0-11401 GCA_949640765.1 Croton laevigatus
TGCATTGCTTTATTAGAAAGGTACATTTAAACTTGGTCTCCAAAGACCAAATAGCTAACCTTCAAGGACCCAAATATAGTTGGGTACCTAAAACCAAGTGAAGTGTTTGTAGGTATGTCTAAAGAGCTCCATGGAGAAAAACAAATGGGTAGTAGATAGTGGATGCTCAAGGCACATGAGTGGTGCGTTGGAACCTTTGGATGGTGGGCACATCACATTTGGCAACAATGCCACCGATAAGGTTATTGGCATTGGTAAGGTTGGTAAGGATACTAAACTCGATCATATTCTTTTGGTAAAAGGGCTCAAACACAATCTTTTAAGTGTTAGCCAAACTTGTGACATGGGTTGTAGAGTTACTTTTGACTCTACACAATGCATTATTACAAAAGTGAAAGATAACTCAATTATATTAATTAGGCATAGAGTAGAGAACATTTATATGATAGATTTAAACTCTACTACTAATAAGGAAGGATCTTGTTAAGTCTCTCTTGATGTAAATTCTTGGACTTGGCATAGAATGTTGGGTTATGCTAGCATAGACACCTTGGAACGAATCAAAAAGAAGGAGTTGGTTGATGGATTACCTATTGTCAAGTTTGAAAAATGACAAAATATGCAAGGCTTGTCAAATGGTAAAGCAACATCAAACAACCTTCAAATCTAAGAATCAAGTAAGTACTACTAAGCCTCTTGAACTTATTTATTTAGACTTAGTTGGACCTATAAGAGTTGCTAGCTTAAGTGGCAAGCATTATGCATTTGTACTAGTTGATGATTACTCTATGTTTACTTGGGTTGTTTTCCTAGCTCATAAAAGTGATGCTTTTGATGCTTTTAAGATTTTTGCAAAACATGTTTCAAAAGAAAAGGGTTTTGGTATTTTTAAAATAAGAAGTGATCATAGGGGAGAATTTGAAAATAATCTTTTTGAGACTTTTTGTGATGAACATAGCATCACTCACACATTTTCCTCCCATACGACTCCTCAACAAAATGGTGTTGTTGAAAGAAGAAATAGAACGCTTTCTGAAATGACTCGAACCATATTAAATGAATACAATTTACCTCAATATTTTTAGGCGGAAGCCTTTGCTACCGCATGCTATATTACAAATTGTGTTTTCAAAAGGAATATTTTAAACAAAACCCCTTATGAGCTTTGGAAAGGTAGAAAACCTAATGTATCTCATCTTAGAATATTCGGTTGCAAATGCTACATATTAAATACCAAGGATAATCTTGAAAAATTTTCATCCAAATCAGATGAAGGCATTTTTCTATGTTATGCCACCAATAGCAAGTATTATAGAGTTTTTAATAAAAGGTCTTTGGTAGTTAAAGAGTCCATGCATGTTGTTTTTTATGAAACAAATCCACTTGATCACGAGAAAGGTATTTCCTTTGATTTTGTAGGTGAATTTGAAAAGCTCTCCTTAAATAAAGACCAACCTCAAATTTCACAACAACAACTTAATCCAAGTAAGGACAAAGGAAAAGAGGAAGTAGTTGTTGAGGGGGAGCTAAGTGAAGAAAAGCAAGAAGTTAATGATAAAGAAGAATTGCCCAAGGACTGGCAATTTAAAAAGGATCATCCAAAGGAGCTAATCATTGGAGATGTATCAAAAGGTGTAATTATTCGTTCCTCTTTTAATCTTTTAGCTTTCATATCTCAAATTGAGAATAAGACTGTTGAAGAAGCCTTAGATGATGAAAATTAGGTCCTTGCAATGCAAGAGGAACTCAATCAATTTAAGAGAAATAAGGTTTGGAAACTAGTTCCAAGACTTTCAAGCCATTCTATTATTGGCACCAAATGGGTCTTAAAAAATAAACTTGATGAAAAGGGTGTCATTACTAGAAACAAGGCAAGCCTTGTTGCTAAATGCTACAATCAAGAAGAGGGTATTGATTTCGATGAAACATTCGCCCTCGTTGCTAGATTGGAAGCCATTAGGATTTTACTTGCATTTGCATACCACATGAATTTTAAACTTTTTCAAATGGATGTTAAAAGTGCTTTCTTAAATGGTTTCATTGAGGAAGAAGTGTATGTTGAACAACCTCCGGGTTTTGAACATCACCAACTCCTAGATCATGTTTTTAAATTAGAAAAAGCTCTTTATGATCTTAAACAAGCTCCTAGAGCTTGGTATGAAAGACTTAGTTCCTTTTTAATTAAAAATGGTTCTTAGTTCCTTTTTAATTAAAAATGGTTTTGAAAAGGGCAAAGTTGACACTACACTTTTCATTCATAATCATAAGCATGACTTGCTTGTAGTACAAATATATGTTTATTATATTATCTTTGGTGCTACTAATGAATCTTTATGTGATAAGTTTAGTAAGCAAATGACTAGTGAATTTGAGATGAGCTTTATGAGTGAACTTAAATTCTTTCTTAGACTACAAATTAAGCAAACCAAAGATGATATTTTCATCAATCAAGCAAAGTTCATAAAAGAGCTTCTTAAGAAGTTTGGAATGGAAGGCTCCAAGAGTAGCAAGACTCCAATGAGCACAACCACCAAGCTTGACAAAGATGAATCGGGTACGCCTATTAGTGAAAAGCTTTATAAAGGTATGGTCGGATCTCTTTTATATTTAACCGCCTCTAGACCCGATATCATGTATGCCATTTGCTTGTGTGCATGTTTTCAAGCATGTCCTAAAGAATCACATTTAAATGCCATAAAAAGAATTTTGAAATATTTGTGTGGAACATTAAATTTAGGACTTTAGTATCCTAGAAATACATGCATTAAACTAGTTGACTATTTTGATGCGGATTATGTCGGAAGCCTTTTAGATAGAAAAAGTACCTCTAAAAGATGCCATCTCCCAGGTGAATGTTTAGTCTCTTGGTTTAGCAAGAAACAAGCATCCGTTGCTCTATTCACCGGAAAGCGGAGTATAGCAGCCGGTGCTTGTTGTGCTTAAATATTATGGATTAAACAACAATTGCATGACTTTGGCATAAAACAAGACCGAATACCCATTATGTGTAATAACACTAGTGCCATCAATATTTCTAGAAACCCAATAAACCACTCTAGAACAAAGCATATAGATGTTAGGCATCATTTCATTCATGATCATGTACAATGTGGTGATGTTTGCTTGGAGTTCGTGGAGACGGACAACCAGTTGGCGGATATTTTCATAAAGCCGCTCAATGAGGAAAAACAAAATTCTATCATTTTAATATTAGGAATGATCAATAGTACGTCTCTCTAACTCAATTCCTTACTTTTACAAGTAGTTAGCATGTTCATGCGTGATTAATAATGACAGATTTGTAAATGAACGCAAAATTGTTGTGCTAAAAGAATTTTTACCAAAACTCCCTTGCTGAGATTTTTTCTGCTGCATTTTTTGACCTGTAACTGGGTCGTGGTCGCTACTATATGGTAGCGGTCGCGACAAATTTGTTTTATAATTCTTTCTGCTTCCAGCTGCAGTGTCGCGGTCGAGACTTATGGGTCTCGGTCGCGACTTGATCATAATTTCTAGATATTATTTTTTACTGTGTCGCGGTCGCTACTAACGTAGTCTCGGTAGTGACACAAGTTCCAAAAAATTTTGACTGTTCAAACTTTCATCTTTACATGCGTATTCTACTTGTTTTCAGACTGTCATTATTCTTTTGACCGTCTCTTTTTCAGGAGTCGCGGTCGTGACACTGCATCAAAATCTATAGCTTTCTCGGTTTTTCAAATCTATCATCAATGTTATAAATATTCTCCCCAACGGTTATCCTTCTGTTTTTCACTATAAATTTCGGTCTTTCTCTATTGTTTTTTCTCATCTAAACTCATTCTTTCTTCTCTCAACTTCAAGATTTCAAATTTTTCCCCAAAATCTCCAAAGTTCTTCACCTTTCTTCTTCCTCTTGCAAAAATGGCTCCAAGATTGAGGATTGCTGCGCTTCTCCCAAATTAAGCTCCCAACAATCTTACCGCCCATGAAAGAAGCCTCTTCCAAGCACATTATGCCAAAAATTTTCATCCCATTAGAACTCTCAATTATCAAACCATGGTAAATCTAGAAGTCCATGATGAGGTAACCACTCTTCTTACTAATGCTTCTCTTCTTACCATTGCCTACCTTGCTCCCACTTCCTACAAAGCCCTAACTTGTGAAGTTCTAGCCTCCATCACACCCACATTCAATCTAAACGAAAGACACCAAAAGGCCACCATTCAATCCATATCCTTCAAAGCCTTTGGTGCTCTTTACACAATCTCTAGGGAGCAAATAGCAAAATTTTTCAATCTCTCCCAAGACACTATCACCAAAACTGACGACATTCATCTTCAAGGCCGAATTGAAACTTGGCAAGATATCTCGGCGAATGAAGTTCATAACCCAAAAATTGCTAAAGCCTCCACTTTTTCTACTTTACAATATTAGCTTCTCCATCAATCTATTTCCTACTCCATTCTAGTGAAAAAAGGAAGAAATAAAGTATCTAAAAAAGATCTTCTAATCCTTTACTGTGCTCGCACCGCTACTCCTTATTACAGTGCAACTGTGCTTGTCTCTCATCTTTTTAACATTCAAAAGAACAAGAAGATGACTCCCTATGTTCATCACATCCTTACTCATCTTGCCTCCCGGGTCATTAACAACTTTTTTAGTGATCCTACAATTCAATCCTTCTGTGAGAGAGACATCAAAATTGAAAATACCGGCCTTATTGATATTATCTACCTCACCATTGATTCCAAAATTCTTTCTCAAAGAGATCATGTTTTTCAAGGAAACAAACCCTTTTCCGGTGCACCAAGAGATGAAGATCAACCTCAGGAACCTCCACTATAACCTTCCTCTAGACCCTCCAAAAAGTCTAAAACTGAAGATATTCAACTCCCTACTTCTCTTCCTTCTCCTAAAACAAAGAAAGATCAGCATAGGCTAAAAAATTGTGAAAAATGGCTCAAGGTTCTCTGTTGCAAACTCCAAGTGAGCTGCTTATCCACTTTTGAGTTGGATGACGATAATGCTGACCCTCCTATTCCTCCTTCTAGTGGAGCCGGTCCACCTATGCTTCCTAGATCACCGTCTTCCTCTTCTTCCTCCACCGATTCCATACCTATTGAAGACCAATTCACTCTCCAAGAGAGAGTTAGCCATGCTGCAGAAAAAGGAAAAGGAATTCATCTATCCGATTGATTTTCTTTTGTATTTCTATATTCTATCTTTAGTTTTTTAGTTTGTTGCTTTTAATTCTATGGTTGTAATCTTTTTTAAATGAAATGAATGTTATTTCTTTGTCCAAGTATTACCTTTTTAATCTTTTTGCTAGAAGGGGGAGAAATAACTTGCTTATGAATGAATAAAAATTTGCTTTGTAAATGATCATAATTTTAAAATTACATACATCAAGTAAAGGGGAGCAAAAATTAAACTAAAATTTCAACTAAACTTGAAACATACATCATTCATAGTTTGTATTATTATTTTTAATCACAACATCAAGTATGTTTGTCAAAAAATCAAAAAGGGGGAGATTGTTGTGCCTTGGTTCTAAAATCCCTTATTTTTTATTGTTTGACCAACTTAGACTTGATTTTGTGAAGTTACTAATGTTGTTTCAAGTGTTTTAATGTTTTAATCAGTTAATACTCATCATGCCAAAGCAATCTAAGTCAAGACTCAAATGAAAAACAACAATGTAGCAATACTGCAACAGGGTCACGCTCGCGACTAATCAAGGACAAATTTCTCTTCAGTTTTTGAAATGGTCACGACTCTAATGTCTCCACCCGCGACTCAGCCTCAGCACAAGAGTCGCGGTCGACACTCTTAGTCGCTGTCGCGACTCAACTCACCAAAATTTTGTAAAGCTCCTGGACAACTCGCGACTCTGTGTCTCACCAAGGTCTCGGTCTCCACCAAGCCCCAGCACAAGAGTCGTGGCCGAGACATCAACCTCGCAGTCGCGATTAAACCAATAAAAATTTTCTTGAAGCTACTGGACAACTCGCGACTCCAAGTCTCACCAGAGTCTCGCCCGCTACTTTTAAAAGTACTGTTGTTGCCATTTGACATGTCTCGGTCGTGACCCGACAAATGTCAGTAGATGATTGGGCAATTTTCAAATTAAAAGAGCCGTTAATGCCCACCTATCAAGTCTCGGTCGAGACACTTTGAGTATCTGTCACGACAAGACAAATGTTAGTGAATGATTGGGCAACCGATAAGATACTATCAGACAGAACAGAGAATATTCTTAGCCATTTCAAACCTTTTGGTAAGTCACGGTCGCGACCATGGTGTCTCGATTGCGACCCACCTGTAAGATTAGAATAATAATTTTTTCTGAGGTTCTCCAAACGGCCATATTTTGAATTTTTAGGTATAAATACCCTCATTTTATATCAGTAAAAAACACACAACTGCTGCACTTATAATTTTAAAGAAACTTTACATTTCTATTCATATTAATTCCTTTTGTTAGTGTTAATTAGATCATCCTTAAATCCAACATTTGTTGTTATAGTTGTGAGTTGGCTTTAAGCTCATCCTTTGTTTTCTGTAAAGTTTGGTGTGAGCTATAAACATTAAGTTTGAGGTAAACTTCCTAAAATCTCATTGTATTTCTTATTGGTGTTTAATGGAACCTAATTCCTTTCTAGGATTGGAGAAGTGGACGTAGGCTCGAGATTATAGCCGAACAGGAGAAAGAAATTCATTCAAAAATGTCCTACGTTTGATCCCAGCATTGGTCCTCCAATCAATAGATGCCATGGTTCGTAGGTACCAATAAGTGTACCAAATCCTGACCAATTAGAAAGAACCTTCCTTATTAAATTTTTTAGAAGGCCACTAATTTATCCCCCCCCCCCCTTCTTAGTTGCCACGGGACCAACAATAAACTTATTAGTTAGCTAGATATGTATGTAACGAAAGGTATATAAGTGTAGTTGGTATGTGATGCTAATTTATTGTATGGATGGATTATGTGATGTGTGTATATGGGTGTGCTTATATATATATATATATAAACTAGGATAACCGACACTAAACCAAGAAGGTAATACTTCTTCTGGACTCATTCGTGGGCCTAGAAAAGTTGTCACACTTCTTTTGTTATAGGCGCAATAGATGGTGCTCACTCCAAAACATGGTGTATTTCCTCTTGAGCTTGACTCACCAAATTATTTCTCCACTACAATAAGCACATTCAAAGAATTTGCATTCAGTGTAATATTAAATTGAACCTCTTATCTATTCCTTTGACATTTGTAGTTATCAATAAAGTTTTTAAAATACCCACTGGGCAAAGTTTGCTTCCATGATTAAAACACGCTTTTACTAGTTGACATCTTAAATGTTTTACTATGCTTTACCTTATATGTTTTTAAATAATTATCATTTTCAACTTCAGTTAAACTAGTAGGTTGAAGATCGGTATAGTAGACATCTGTTGGTAGCCAGCCGCTCTTAACATATCCGACACAAGTTTTTGGGTGTAACTTTTACTTTTATATTTAATAGGCATGGTATGTACATTTAATTATTAGGATAAGTATTTAGCAATGTAATTAATATTTTGTACCCCTAGTATTAGGAGTATTGTAATGGCATATTATGTAATAGACTAATTAGTTAGCTAAATATGATTGTAATTGTTAAGATATGCTGAGTGTGTATAGATAGGATAATTAGCTGTATAGCCTAATTACAGTCATAATTATAGGGATTAGCATTAGTTAGTTTCCTTTTATGCTATAGGAATACTTGTATAAATTGAGTTCTCAATTTCTCTGTAAATACACAATTCAATTGACTAAATCTCTATAACATGGTATCAGAGCCATTCCTCTGAACTCTGAATTTGGCTTTTGTTCTTCTACCTGGAGTGTAGAAGGGTTAGTATTTGTTTCCAGTATTTGCTTCTGTTCTAAAGAACAGAGCATTGCTGCAGTTTGGGTGAAGGTTGTGCACGGGTGATCCATCGACACCATCTGCCCAGGAAGCTTTGCCGTGCGCCGATCGTCTGATATGGAATTCCTGGCAGCCAGTAGACGCGCGAGTGAGTCTCACACACCGATGGAATTTCTGAGCAGACCCGCGAGTGAGTCTCACGCACCGTCAGAAGTTCTGCCATCTCTATTCGACTTCGTCCTCCGGCGTCGACTCTTCCTTCCCAGTCCTTCTGCGTGTTTGGTTTTGTGGTTAGAGACCTTCTTTGTCTTCTGTTAGTACTAAAGGTACTGTAGCAGTGTTATTTTCACTGATTGTGTGTTCTGGAGGTTCCATTTTTGTTATACTTTTGCCGTGGTGGTTTTTATTTATAATGGCTAAGGGGCATAAAGTTGAAATGGTTCCTATAACTAATAGGATAACTGAACACAAGTTAAATGGTTCAAATTATATTAATTGGCGTAGGACGGTTAGGATTTATTTGAAGAGTCTGTCTCAGGATGATCATCTCACAGAAGATCCTCCAAATGACAAAACTCTTAAAGAATGGGAAAGGATTGATGCTTTGTTATTTTTGCAAATTAAAAATTCTATTGAACCAGAAATTGTGGGGTTAGTGGATCATTGTGAATATGTTAAGGAGCTAATGGAATATTTGGATTTTCTGTATTCTGGGAAAAGAAACATGTCTTGTGTTTATGATGTTTGTAAGAAGTTTTATAGAGCAGAATAGCAAGAGCAATCCCTTCAGGCATATTTCATGAATTTTAAGAAGACATATGAAGAACTAAATTATGTACTTCCTTTTAGTGCTGATATAAAAGTACAGCAGGCTCAACGAGAACAAATGGCAGTGATGAGTTTTTTAGCAGGACTTGATTCTCGCTTTGAAGTCGCTAAGTCTCAAATCCTTTCCAGTGCTGAAATTTCCTCCCTTCAAGAAGCATTTTCAAGAGTTCTTCGTACTGAAGGTTCTTCTCTTGTTAGTTCTGCTAATCAACCTGCTAGTGCTCTCATTAGCCAAAGTGGACGAGGACGGAATACTGTCAGAGGTGGGGTACCACCATAGAGTGTTACTATTGTCATGAGCCAAGGCATACCAAGCGTACGTGTCCTAAGTTACAAAACAGAAATCAGAGACCACATAAAGCAAATTTAGCAGCTACTGCATCTGACCAGACAGTTACCATTTCTGTAGAAGAATATGCTAAGCTCACTCAATGCCAAGAAGATTTAAAGAATTCAGCTTCTTCTATCAATGCTAGTGCACAGTCAGGTAAATCCACTTCATGTCTTGCTTCATCTTCTACCAAATGGGTCATCGATTCTGGATGTACCGATCACATGACAGGTAATCCTAAACTTCTTTCTTCTATTGAAAACTCTAAAATCCCTTCAAACGTCACTTTAGCTAATGGATCTACCACATCTGTAATTGGCATTGGTAGTGCTAAACCAACACCACTACTCACTTTGGACTCTGTCCTAAATCTTCCTGGACTCACTTTCAACTTATTGTCTATTAGCAAAATTACTCGTACATTAAATTGTTTTATCTCCTTCTTTCCTGATTTTTGTCTCTTTCAGGATTTGATTACGAAGAAGATTATTGGTAGAGGACATGAATCAGACGGACTTTACATTCTAGATGGACCAGTCCCTAAACCAATTGCCTGTCCCAGTATCTCTACGGCCTTTGAAGAACATTGTCGGTTGGGTCATCCTTCATTGTCTATTTTAAAGACATTGTGTCCTCAATTTCAACATCTTTCTTCATTAGATTGTGAATCTTGCCAGTTTGCTAAACATCATCGTTTACCTTTAGTTTCTCGTACTAATAAACGGGCTAATGCTCCTTTTGAGTTAGTTCATACTGATGTGTGGGGTCCTTGTCCTATAGTGTCTAAATCTGGTTTTAGATATTTTGTTATTTTTGTTGATGATTTCTCCCGTGTCACGTGGCTTTATTTAATGAAAAATCGTTCTGAAGTGTTTTCTCATTTTCGTGCTTTTTGTTCTAAAATCAAGAATCAATTTAATGTGTCTGTTCAAAATTTGAGAAGCGATAATGCGAAGGAATATTTGTCAGAAACTTTTCAAACTTTCATGATCCATCATGGTATTTTACATCAAACTTCCTGTGTTGACACACCATCTCAAAATGATGTCGCGGAAAGAAAAAATAGGCACCTTCTTGAAACAGCTAGAGCTTTGCTCTTCCAAATGAATGTCCCAAAACATTTCTGGGCTGATGCTATCTCCACCGCTTGTTTTTTGATAAATCGAATGTCTTCGTCAGTTCTTCAAGGTAAAATCCCTTTCATGTTTTGTTTCCGAATAAACCTTTATTTCCTATTGAACCTAAGATTTTCGGAAGCACATGTTTTGTTCGTGATATTCGACCTCAGGTTTCTAAACTTGATCCAAAATCTTTGAAGTGTGTTTTTCTAGGGTATTCTCACCTACAAAAGGGATATAGATGTTATTGTCCTGATACTTAGAAATATCTCTTGTCTGCTGATGTCACTTTTCATGAACATATCCCATTTTATCCAGTGTCTTCTACTTCCTATTCTAACGGCGATGATGATGATTTGTTGATCTATACTGTTACATATGTTACACCGTTGGAATTTTTATATAGCAAATAATAGTGACATTCACATAAATTTGCAGCAGAAGCAATATAATATATGAAAATTAAACTGGAGTAAATTTTATCAACCCAATTAAGTGTAGGGATGTTTAGAAATATACCTTTGAAGCGTGCTTTAACTGGATTGTTGTAAGCCTTCCCATCGAAAAATTTTTCGCAGACAGAATAACCTAGGGATTGAAATGCGAATCCCCTCTTTCTTCACACACACAGGGATCAAAGAGAGGACCTTAGTGTGCTAGCACAGGAAGCAATATGTGGCAGAACTGGAGAACTCTTCTCCAACAAAAATAGAAAAATCAAATAGACGAAGAGGGATGATTTGCCTTTGCAATTTCAAAAATTCTCTTACCGAAAATGAAAGCTAGATCAATATAATACATAAGCCTTTTTTTATGTCTTCCACGTGAAACAAAAACAATTGATGAATTTTGTTTTTGTCCTCCATGTGAACACTCCACCAAAATATATATCATATAATTTTTTTTTGGTTTTTTCCTCCATGTGAACACTCCACCAAAATTATATGTATAATTTTTTTTTTGTTTTCCACGCCTCCACCAAACATACATACATATATATATATATATATATATATATAATCCAAACCTTTTAATACCAAAACCTTTTGCTTTTAATAACCTTTCACATGCACACAATACACACCAATATCTTTAGTACATCAACCTTTGAAACACCAAAAATATATATCACCCTTATCCCTTTGATTTTCAATATTCGGCATTTATCATTTCAAAATGATAAAATTAAAATCTCTCTCTCTCTTATCAATTCATAGCCAAATAAAAA
>CATIWJ010018237.1:0-10595 GCA_949640765.1 Croton laevigatus
AATAGCACACGCACACTTTGTGATGCAACCTTTGCAAAAAAAGGTAAATAATAGTTTTATTTAAGACCCACTAGTCAAGTGGTTAAGACATAGCGCTTTCACCGTTACATCTCGGGTTCGAACCCCGAGTGGGTTAAAAAAATAATATTACCTAACGCTTTTGGGTACTCAAAAGAATAAAAAAAAAAGGGGGGATATAGTTTAATTGGTAAAACTGCGATTTTGCATATCGTTATTTTAGGATCGAGTCCTAATATCTCCATATATTTATTGCTGCTTAAAAAAAATGTATTATAACGTTTTGTGCTAAATATAAAGCTCGAGAAGCTCAACCCGGTAGAGCGGAACTCTGAAGATGTTTAGGTTGTAAGTTCAAATCTTATCTCGAGCAAAATAAATATATAAATATACGCTTTACGACTGAAAAGGTAAAAAAAAAAAAAATAAAGTTATAAATTAATGTGATAATACTTTTTTTTTTTCCTCTTTTTTTGCGTGTTAACTGTTCTGCGATATATAATAAAAAACAGCAGTACATAATTATATAAAGGTAATGATGGAATTGGTAGACATGAATAGCTTAGGACTATTTGATTTTTAAATCTTATCCGTTCAAGTCGGATTTACCTTAATTGTTACGTCTTTCCAATAAAAAAAAAAGACTAGGAAAGTGCGCGGCATATAGTCCAAACGTCTGTATTATATCTAGATTAGCTCAGCCTAATGCTTTATAAAAATGAAGTTTATGCAATAGTACAATTTATAGCACATGAAAAAAAAAAAAGAATGATAAGCTACAAGTATAGCACTCACTTTACAATGCGTAAAAAGGGGGGGGCAGGTTATAATATGTTGTGGACTAATCGGTAAGTCATAAATTTTTGGTATTTACTATTGAGTGTTCGAATCACTCCAACATAAGCAAGGATTAATTATTAATATGTGATATAAATAATTATGTAAAAAGGTGGATATAGTTCAATAGGTAGAGCAGCTGTATGTGGCACAGTAAGTTCTCAGTTCAAGTCTGGGTATCCTCCCTTGAAGTTTTTTAAGCACAAAACAAGAGTTTATTTTTAAGAAACAGCCAGGATAGTTCAATTGGTTAGAACGTTAATTTCATGCATTAAGAATGAGAATTCAAATTTCTCTCCCGGCTAAATTATGGGTTTACTTTTTTCTAAGATGGTTTTTACCTTAAAAAAAACTAGTTAAAAACTTAGTTTTTAAAGTCCCAATAAAAAAAAAAAATGGAACATGTTGTAAAGCGCAAAACGTGAAACACTAAACGTGAAAACCTAAACTATATCATAATAAACAGTGCCTTATTTTTCTTTATCTCAATACTTTTTTAAGACATTTTTTGAGTTTCCCTTTAATTATTAGTAATAAACAGTATAAATATTTTTATCTTATGATACTTAGTATAAGTATGCTTATTTTTCCTATAAAACTTAATTAAGGTTTAATTTTTTTTCTTAGTCAAAATTATTTCTTTTTTAATTTTGTTATTATAAATTTTTATTTACACATGTTATATATACCAACATTTATTTCTATTATAGAAGTTTTATTAGTTACTGTGCCTGTTTTACTTACTGTTGCCTTTGTAACTGTAGCTGAAAGAAAAACGATGGCTAGTATGCAAAGAAGATTAGGTCCCAATGTAGTAGGGTACTATGGATTACTACAAGCATTTGCCGATGCTCTTAAGCTTTTATTAAAAGAGTACGTTTCACCTACCCAAGCTAACCTTGTGTTATTTTTCTTAGGTCCTGTTATAACTCTTATTTTCTCATTATTAGGTTATGCTGTAATACCTTATGGTCCTGGATTAGCTATATGAGATTTTGATCTAGGAATCTTATATATGTTAGCAGTTTCTTCATTAGCTACTTATGGTATATTATTAGCAGGGTGATCTGCTAATTCTAAATATGCTTTTTTAGGGTCACTTAGAAGTACAGCACAACTAATAAGTTATGAATTGATATTAAGTTCAGCCATATTACTTGTTATATTGTTAACAGGTAGTTTAAATTTAACTGTTAATATAGAAGCTCAAAGATCTATATGATTTATAGTGCCATTATTACCCGTTTTTATTATATTCTTTATAGGTTCTGTAGCAGAAACTAACAGAGCTCCATTTGATCTTGCTGAAGCAGAATCTGAATTAGTTAGTGGGTTTATGACAGAACACGCTGCAGTTGTATTTGTGTTCTTCTTCTTAGCTGAATATGGTAGTATTGTACTTATCTGTATATTAACTACTATATTATTTTTAGGTGGTTATCTACTAAATTTCTCAGCATTATTGTATTTATTACAAGAAATTGATTACGATGGTTCAATTATTAGTCAACTTGAGATTTTTTCTAGCCCATTAATCGAAGGACTTATTTCTGGTTTAACTTTAGGTATAAAATCATGTATCATGGTTTTTGTTTTCATATGAGTTAGAGCTTCTTTCCCTAGAATACGTTTTGATCAGTTAATGTTATTCTCTTGAACTATATTACTACCGATAGTTATAGCTTTCATTGTTATTGTACCTTGTATAATTTACAGTTTTGATATAATACCAAGTAACGTAGCCTTATTTTAAGCGCAAGCGCCTCCTTTTCATATTTATACCTAAAAAAAAAAAAATATATATATGTACATTCTCTATAGTACTTATGCCCTTACCCCTCCTTATTTATAGTTGTTTTTTTTGAGGTTTAATTATGTCTTTTTTATGTTAGATTTATATCTTTTAAATGAAACCTTTACTAATGGTTCAAATCACGCTTTATTAACTTTTGTTTCACTAGCGTCAATTTTTTGTGGTATTTTTGTTATCGTTAGCAAAAATCCTATAGTTTCAGTTTTATTTTTAATAGGACTGTTTTTAAATGTAGCAGGTTACTTAATGTTGTTAGGTATAAACTTTATAGGTTTATCTTATTTATTAGTATACGTAGGAGCTGTATCCATTTTATTCTTATTTATTCTTATGCTAATTAATGTAAGAATATCTGAACTTACTACTGATAATAGTAATAGTATACCATTAGCTATTATGATAGGTATTTTTTTTAACGTAACATTATACAAGCTATTGCCTACTAATCTTAGTTCAATGTTAAATATCTATGCAGAATCCAACGTGGGTAGCGTACATAATATGTCTTACTCTAGTCATCATAGTCCTATGAGTATTAAAGATCTAAGTGCTTTAGGTTCAAACAATGACATATCATTTGTTAGTTCCCATATCTGAGACGGTGCATTAGCTGAAACATCTCATATAACAAGTATCGGTAATATAATATACACTAGTTACCCCTTATGATTATTAATAACATCTATAATATTATTACTAGCTATGGTAGGAGCTATTGTTATAACAATAAAACAAAAATAAAAAAAAAAAAAAAAAATAAAAAAAAAAATTCTTTTTCTCGCTTTGCGTTCGTTTAATGTTAATTTCTTTATTAATTTCTTTATTAGTTTCAAACGCCGTTACTTTAAGACGGGACAAATCAATATTATTTTCCAGAATTGTTATAACTGGTTTACTTTTTGCCAGTTTTTTAGCCTTAAACAATTTATTCACTAAAGCATTGGAGAAAGGTATAGGAATATATGGTGGATTGTTTAATGTTACAACATTTACGCAATCTTTCAACATATTTATATTCTTAATTAGTGCTGTTATACTAGTATTAACTGCTTTCTACCCTAGAAAAGTTTTTATTAAAGAGCAATCATCTTTCTTTAAATTGTTAACCACTAAATTAACATATAATAAAAACTCTATCTCAAACAAAACATCAGAACAGTTCCGTATTATAGAATACGCACTTATAATAGTGTTTATTCTATGTGGAGCCGTTTTCTTGATGAGTACAGCTGACTTAATTTCTGTTTTCTTGTCTATAGAGTTACAAAGTTATGGTTTATATATACTTTCTACTTTATATAGAGATTCAGAATCAGCAACTGCTAGTGGATTAACTTATTTTTTACTAGGAGGATTATCTTCTTGTTTTATATTATTAGGTTCAGCCTTACTATACGTAAATTCTGGTACTACTAATCTAGATAACATATATGTAATAAGTAGTATAAGTGAAATAGAAGATTTAACTAGTCTTACATACTGATACCAACCATACTATCTACACTTATCTTTAATTATATTATCAGTAGGATTTTTATTTAAAATAAGTGCTGCACCTTTCCACTTTTGATCTCCTGATGTTTACGATGGTATACCTACAATAGTAACTACTTATGTAGCTATTGTAGCTAAAATATCAATATTTGCCTTTTTCTTAGAATTAGTTTTCTATACAGAGTATTCTTATTTAAACTTCTCTTGAAAAAATATATTATTGTTAAGTAGTTTATTTTCTTTAATAATAGGTTCTGTTCTAGGTTTAACACAATTTAGAATAAAAAGATTATTCGCGTATAGTACTATTAGTCACGTAGGGTTTATTCTATTAGCCTTAACTATAAATAAAGCGGAATCTATACAAGCATATATTTTCTATATATTACAATACTCTATCTCAAATTTAAACGCGTTTATAATATTAGTAACTATAGGATTTACTTTATATTTACACGTATATAAAGATAAAGAATATAAAAATTTAGTTGATGCAAATAATTCACCTATACAGCTTATTAATCAAATAAAAGGTTACTTTTACATAAATCCTTATATAGCTATTAGTTTAGCTATTACTTTATTCTCATTTGTAGGAGTACCTCCTCTAATAGGATTCTTTGCTAAACAGATGGTTTTAAGTGCTGCTTTAGATAACGGTTACGTATTTATGACTCTTGTAGCGATATTAACTAGTGTTATAGGTGCCGGTTATTACCTTAGTTTAATTAAACAAATTTTCTTTTTTAAAGACGATTACAAAATAAACCCTTCAGTAAAGAATTTAAATCTAGTTGGTTACATAAATCCCGCCTCTTTCTCAGCAAACGCAAAGCAAGAGAATACATCTAATGGTCTTAAAGTGGAATTTAACCCAAGTAATATAACAATAAACAGTGCATTAAGTAGCACTATTTCTGTTTTAACTCTTTTACTTATATTATTTATATATATACCAGGAGAATGATTTAATATAGTTAGTATTCTTAGTCTTATATTATTTAAAGCTTAAATGACAAGTCAAACATTTTTTCTTATATTTATACCTATTTTAGCTATAATATTATTAGCTGTAAATTTAATCTTTGCCCCACATAACCCATACGAAGAAAAAGACAGTGCTTTTGAATGTGGATTTCATTCATTCTTAGGACAAAATAGAAGTGAATTCAGTATATCATTCTTCATATTTGCTTTATTATTTTTATTATTTGATTTAGAAATACTATTAGTATACCCTTATGTTGTAAGTGCGTATGCTAACGGTATATTTGGTCTAATAATAATGCTTGTATTTTTCTTGGTATTAACCTTAGGTTTTGCCTTCGAATTAGGTAAGAATGCACTTTCGATAGAAAGTAGACAAAGCAATTACAAATAAAAAAAAACCACACAATAATCACAAAGATAGAGAAAAAAAAAAACACATGTATTAGTAATATAAAGTTATTTTTACTTGTTAACGAATTAAGTATATAAATGTTGCTTTTTTTTTTTTTTTTTTATTTGTGCTTGTTCTCGCTACGCGCTAAACTTATTAAGGCAAATAATATAATAATTAATAAATTATTGTCTATAACATATAAGTAAGGTATTAGAATATAGAAAGTTAAACCAACTAAAATATATAGTGCATATGATGTAATTACACCTGTATCTAGGTTTGATATATTTCTACTTAAACTTACTAAACCTTTCTCTAAACCATAAGGACCTATTAATTCTATAGAACCTTTATCAAGAACTTTAGTTGTTTGTCCTCCTAATTTTAATACCAGATCTGTTATGTATCTGTTATAAAATAACTCAACTAGGAAACGTTGGTTAAAGAAACTAAACACATTGTAACCAAATCTAGATAATTTAAAGTGTGTAAGTACTTTAGGTATAAACTCAGATAGTACTAGAGATAAAATACTTAATGAAACAGTAAATATTAAAGGTAATATTTTAAATAAAGTAGGCACAGCAAATTCAGTATCTAGCAGTATCTCATGTGAAGGGTGAATAAATAAACTATTATCTATAAAGAAACTAGTACCTAAACCTATAAATATATCTTTAGTAATATAACCAAAGAATATAGAGAAAACGGCTAATATAATTAAGGGTAAACTCATAAAAATGTCTCCTTCATGAGCATGCTTGTAATTTATTAAAGGCCCATTAGGATTAGTTAAGAATGTTAAGTATAAAACTTTAACTGAATACAGAGTAGTAAACATTGCACCAATTGTTGAAACAAAGTATACGGCTGTACCAGAGAAATAATATTGACCGTATGCAGACTCAATAATAAAATCTTTAGAATAGAAACCTGTCATAAAAGGAAAGGCCACTAAACTCAATGAGGCAATTAACATAACTGAATAAGTTAAAGGTAAAAAAGCTCTTAATCCTCCGTATTTTCTAAAATCTTGATTATCTGCTACTGCGTGTATTACAGCACCAGCACCTAAGAATAAAAGTGCTTTATAGAAAGCATGATTTACTAAATGAAATAATGCTATGTTATAAGAAGATAAACCTACTGCTATAACCATCATCCCCAATTGACTCATTGTAGAATAGGCTATAACCTTTTTAATATCTTGTTGGAATAAACCAATAAGAGAACTAAATATAGTTGTAATTGCTCCTAATCATAAACAGAGTACTAAAACTGTGTTACTATATTCTATTAAAGGAGAACTACGCATTAATAAATAGACTCCAGCAGTAACCATAGTAGCGGCGTGGATTAAAGCAGAAACAGGTGTAGGCCCTTCCATAGCCATAGGTAATCATATATGTAATCCTACTTGTGAACTTTTAGCCATAGCACCTATTAATAAACAGATACCAACTAATGTAACGATATTTTCACTTACAAACGGTGCAGTTGAAAATACTGTAGCATAGTCCACATTACCAAAAGATCATATTATAGCAAACATACCTATAGTTAAAAAACAATCTCCAACTCTATTAGTTAAGAAAGCAGATAGAGAACTTTGGTTAGCGGCTATTCTAGTAAATCAGAAACTAACTAGTAAGTAAGAACATACTCCCACTCCTTCTCATCCTACAAACATAAGTAAAAAATTATTTGCTGTTACAAGTATTATCATCATAAAAGTGAATAGACTTAAGTAACTAAAGAATCTTTGGTTGTGAGGATCACTACTCATATATCCTATAGAATATAAGTGTACTAATGAAGATACAATTAGCACAGGTATTAACATTGATACTGTTAGAGAATCGAAGTTAAAACTTCATAAAACATTTAAGGACTCTGAGTCTATTCATCTAAACAATTGAATAGAAACAGGTGCATTATTCATACCTACCTCAAAAAAAGCTAAAATAGAAAGAGCAGTAGTAGTGAAAACAGATAAACATGTTATTAATTGAGCTCCACTAACTCCTACTTTTCTTCCAAAAAACCCAGAAACGATTGAACCTAATAAAGGTAATATTATTATGGCTAAATACATTATTTAAATTCTATTGCAACACTTCCTCTTAATCTATAGAATGCCACTAAGATACCTAAACCTATAGCGGATTCTGCTCCAGCTATTGATATTATGTATATTGCGTATGTTTGACCTAATATATCGTCAAAACTAAGTGAACCTAATAAAATTAAAAATGTAATAGCTAATAACATTATTTCAATAGAAATAAGCATTAATATTATATTTCTTCTATTTAAAACAAAACCCAGGATACCTATTAAAAAAAGTATTAATGATAAATTCATAACTATGTAATTGATTGTATAAAGTAAATATATAGATAAATAACTGTTATTAGCCTTTTCTTTTTACTAATAAACGTGTTTAAGTTGTAATGGTACGTCCTAGTACTGGTACTATTTATTTACCTATAGCTAATCCATTAGATAATATAGCACCTCCATATTTTTTTTTTATATGAGAAATGTAGTATTGTTGTTAAAGATAACATTATCTAATGTTATGCTTTCTGATACTATGTTTTTAAAAATGAGTTTTTCATGTCAGATTTAAGTTGTATAAAGTAAATATATATGATTTTTTTTTTTTTTTTTTTATTTTTGTTTATTTTTTAGTTGTGTGTAAGTAAACTAAGAACCTCAGTAATAAACTGATAAAAATAAGAATAATCATACAACATCAACAAAATGTCAGTATAATATACCAGCCTCTAAACCTAAATGGTGATTTTCAGTTAAATGGTAAGCTAATAGACGTCAGAATCCTACACCTATAAATATTGTACCAATAATAACATGTAAACCGTGGAAACCTGTTCCAAAGTAAAAACATGATCCAAATGCACCATCTGATAAAGTGAATGAAGAAACTGAGTATTCTACACCTTGGAATCCAGTAAATACTAAAGCTAAAACTATAGTGAACATTGCTCCGTAAAGAGCTCCGTTTCTATTTCCTTGTATTAAGGAATGGTGAGAATAAGTAATAGTAACACCACTGGCTAATAATAGAACAGTATTAAGTAATGGTAATTCAAAAGCATTAATTGCTTCTATACCCATAGGAGGTCATTGAGCTCCTAGTTCTACAGTAGGTGATAATGCACTGTGAAAATATGCTCAGAATATAGCTAAGAAAAATAAACCTTCACTAACTATAAATAAAGCTACTCCCATATTTATTCCTCTTTGTACAGCTAAAGTATGGTTTCCTAGGTAAGTACCTTCTGAAACTACATCTCTGAATCAGAAAAACATACTAGACATTACCAATGTTAACGCACATGATAATCAAAACCCTGCATTAGAGAAACCATGCATTGTTAATACACCTGAAGTAGTTAAAGTTAATAGACTAATACAAGTAAATATTGGTCAAGGAGAAGGTGATACTAAATGAAAAGGATGTCCTTGAAAAGCACTTCTATTTAAATTTGACATAATAATTATTATTTAAAAATTCTAAATACAAATAAATGTTTATAGTTATAACACACATAATGTTATGATTAGACTTGTTATAAATATATTTTTTTTTTTGTTTGTTTCTGTCTTTTTTTATTTTTGTGTGGATATAACTAAGCCAGTTTAAGTAATTGTATATAAAACTAAAATAAAACTTAACATAGGATTGTAATTTCATTTGCATCACAAAGTGTGTGTGTGTGCTAATGTAATTTCTGTTTAAGACCAAAGCTTTAGCTTTTATAAGTATATCTACCAAGTACTGGACTTTGCAACAACATATAATAAAAGTATTGTAATACGATATATATCACACACAAAAAATTATTAAGACTTATTTTTTCTTTACCTTTACGAGTATAAAGACATAATCTCACCCAAGACTCGAACTTGAATCTAGATGTTAATAGTATCCGGTTTTACCTTTAAACTAATGAGAGTTTTTTTTTTTTTTAGTTTCTTACTTTATATAGAAAGAAACGTCATGGCTTGGATTTAGTGTAAATCTAGTGCATCTTTTATGTATGAACAAGATAAAACTACAAACACTTGAGCTTGTATGAAAGCAATACCTAATTCTAAACCAGAGAATGCTATAATAAAGGCTAAAGGAAAGAATCCTAAAAAGAAGAATATGAAACCTGAAGTCATTATGTTATAAGTAAATCCACTTAAGATATTTAAAAGCATATGACCAGATAATATATTAGCTGCTAATCTTAAACCTAATGAAACATTTCTAGCTAAGTAAGATATAAATTCTATTAATACTAGTAAAGGTAATAATCCTAATGGACAACCAGCAGGAACAAAAAGAGAAAAGAATTCTAAACCGTGTTTACTGAATCCTAATATAGTTGCACCTAATACTATTGTGAAACTTAATGAGAAAGTTAATACAAAGTGACTAGTTGAAGCAAAACTGTAAGGAACCATTCCTATTAAATTATTAACTAATATGAATAAGAATAATACGTACATAAATGGGAAGTAAACTTGACCTTTTTTGTCATTAATTTGGCTAACTACTATACTGTGTACAGTAGCGTATATAGATTCTTGATATACTGATCAAGCGTTTGATACAACTCTATTGTTGTTATTAGACACAAGGCTAATAATGAAAACTAAGTACCCTGCTATAGTTAAATATAACCCTATGTTTGTTAAAGATATAGAAAGATTACCTAGTACAGGAGCGTCTAGGCTTATAAGATTTCTTATCTCAAATTGATCTAATGGACTTATTATATTTGAAAAAAAATTCATAAAAAGAAAAAAAATGTTAATATTTATTTAAATAAAAAAATCTAGCGCTTTGCGAGAAGATACATGACATTACATTAAAAAGAAGAAATGTAAGAGATTATAATTTGCTTATAAAAACACGTGTAGTGAATAAACGAACAAATCTAGGTAATATGTATTTAGAAAATACGAATATTAATAGTGCAATTATTGCAAATGCAAATGTTACTTGATTTATAAAATAAAATGGTACTAATT
>CATIWJ010018289.1:0-14056 GCA_949640765.1 Croton laevigatus
ACATGTATATTTTTAAAAAATTAAATTATTTTGTTTCATATATATATAAACCTTGAAAAGTATTCCAATTTTTTTCATGTTGTAATTCTGTTTATAAATCATTGTAAAAACTATTTCATTTGTTTTTTAAACAAAGTAAAACCTACTTATTTAATTGGATGTACTAATAAGTAAATTTAACATTTTACCTGTTTTAAATTCTAAAATATACAAAAAAAAAAGTATTATGTAATTACTGAATATTTGAAATGACGGATTACTCAACTAATTAGACCCCATGTTTAGTTAACTTGGTATTAGTAAACAGCAATAATCCCACAGCAATTACAATAGAAAAAAAATATTGGTTTCCTCTCACTGTCCCTATACCTTTTGGCTCCTCCTGCGGATAGATATGGACAATATCGTAATCTACGAAAGAATTACTTAACTAAAAAACAAAAGAAATTCAAAAATCGAAAAGCTGTTTAACAGCGTCACGTTTCAGTTACGCAGTCGCAAAGAGAAACCCACGCGTCTTGATACTCTCCATCCATCCATCCGGCCACCACCACCTTTGAGTATAACAATATAATTATATTATATTGTTAAAATTTCCACTGTTACTGGTTGGTTCAATTCTTTGGGAGCAGTAAAAAGTAAAAAAATATGGTGAATCTGATTCTATTTTTTTTTTTAACATAATGGTGGGTGAATCTGATTCTGAAACAAATAAATCCATAAAAAGGTATGGAATTAAATTCTGAAGTTGACATTATTTGAGTCCCTATCGTATCATTTGAAGAACATCACTATATTTTCATTTTCCACTTGAAAATGCATGCTGGCTGTCGGCGCCCATCCACAAAAAGGCATCTAACCTCTTTCACACAATTCTATATTATTAATTTTTTTTTTAAAAAAAATTATGTATTAATTTGTAAAATTCATTAAGTAAATATTTTGATTATATTATGAATTAAAAAACTATCATTAGTAGTTAATGGTGTTTAATATGATTTTATTTTTATATTTAATTATCCGACTTCGGTTGTCGAATTATAGGTGCCA
Source organism: Croton laevigatus (assembly GCA_949640765.1). Lineage (NCBI taxonomy): Eukaryota > Viridiplantae > Streptophyta > Magnoliopsida > Malpighiales > Euphorbiaceae > Croton > Croton laevigatus. Next base: position 1,051 of record CATIWJ010018289.1, read on the forward strand.
AATAATCTAAATTTGAACCAAGTAAAATTAGGGGATAAAAATTGTATCTACCATTGCATTTTTAATGTTTAAACTTAAGACTTTTAATTAAGATATAACTCGGGTCACTTGCAAAATTCTTTATTATACTCTTAAAATTATTTTACTTATTCTATTTAAATTGAATGGGCTTATTTGTACCAACAAGTTAAATAAAATAAGATATAGCACATATATTTATACTTGCATGTTATTATTATTATTATTATTATTATTATTATATGGTATGGGATCAACCATTACTCTATATTATAAGTTCTGTCTCTGAAATTCAAATTTTGAACCTAATGATTATTTTAATAATCTTGATTAATATTTTTTATTGCAAATTCAAATGGTACCATTCTTTTAACAGCAAGCATGCATATATATATATATAAGTATATATAGTACGTATGATATTTAAAAATTCATTTATGGAAAATAGTAGGATTAATTGTAAAAAATTGTGGATTAAAATGAAAATTTTCATTTTTTCCTGGTCCGCAGAATTTGATATTTATAGTTTCTGTAAGTTTATTGATAATTATTGATATAAATCTTTTTTTTTTTTTCTGTTTCGTAAAGCATGAAGCTTTTTTAAAGGGAGCGTATAGGTATAGCCCTCCATCTTTTAATCTTATGATGTAAAGCTTTTCAATGATAGTAACAATTTCTTTTTTTTTAAAAAAAATATTTTGACAAATAATGTATTATACAAATCATTAAGAAAAAATGTAATGGGTGGACCAATAGAAAGATTTGTTCAATATTTGGGTTATTAAAAGAAAATGTCGGTTATTTAATATTATCAGACGCGTATCATTTTATTAGCATAAATTTATTATTTTATAAAAATATAGATCATAATGAAATTACTTGATTGCTATCATACTTGAAGGCCACACACGAGAAGACCTAAATTAATAATATGATTAAATATAATCACGTTTTACAATTATATTAATTTTTTAAAAGTGTTTTGTTTATAATTATTAACTATATTGATAAAATAAAATTAGGGGATTGTTGGTTTTTTCTATTCATAATAAGCTTTTAGGTTTATATTTAATAAAAATCTACTAGAATTTAAAATAATAATAAGGGTATATATATATATATATTTATAATTATAGACATAATATGTTTATTATATTTTTTATTTTGTTTTAAATATACATAAATAAAATATTAATTAAATTGTAATTATTAAATATTATTATTTTAAAAGGTTAATAATATTAAAGAATATTTTTTAGCTTTAACTAATTCGGTTTGAAGCTTGGGAACAGTTAAGTTAAGGCTATTTCACTCATTTTGCAGTTATATTATTATATTAAAGAATAATTAAAAAATAATTTAATTTGTAATTGATTTAATAATAAAATTAATATAGATCTAACATAAATAAATCAGGTAATTAGTAGTAGATTGAGTTTCTAACCGATATTATCCACATATTGGAGTTTCTAACTAATAATAACTACTCTAACAATTATTTAAATAGAGAATAGCGAATTCTGTTTTTTTAGGAAGAAAAGGTTTTTTTTTTACCAAATAAAACTGATAATAAACATATTTATCAATATAATAACCTTTTAAAAAATAAAATTAATTATCAGAAAAATGATTAAACTAATTGTAAAAAGTTTGTACCCAAAACAAGATTCATCATTCATTGTTATAATTAGATTACGGATTAATAATAACAGTGGAAAATTTTACCAATATCCGTGCAAGTCCGTAAAGACAAAAGAAAAAAAGAGGAGAAAACCTGTCCCCACCTCACACGTGGAACAATTTGCCAACTCAGCTTCTCGGTAAATTAAATTAAGAAAAAGTTTGAAAATAAAAGAACATTCAAATTTCAACCCATCGTAACGGTCGAATCCTCTGTACTACACATAATCGCAACCACCAAATAAGTTCGACTTTTAAGCTTGTAAAAAGTCGCGAGCTCGAGTTCTTTCTCTATCGAAAGACTGTACATTTTCTCTCTCAGTCTCAGAGAGAGAAAAAAATAATGATTTTTATTTTTCACTTTCATATATTTGCAGAATCACCGCAGACAGCGAGCTCTGACACAGCTTCTTCTTAGCCTCATTTGAATAGGAGAGAGAAACACTTATAGAGATAGGGAGAGAGAGAGAAAGGAAGTTTTGTGAAGGGTTTGATTTTTGAATGTGATTTGACTGTCATTATATTACAGTGTAGTGTGTCTGGTAGCGTTAAAGTTCGATTAGTTTCGTTCGGGTTTGTTTTAAACTTCTGCTACTTCTCTTTGTTGGGTTTCTTATTTAACTTATGCTATTGTTTGTATTTTTTAGTGATTTCGACCGTTTTATGTCTTCTTCTCTGTCCAGGAAGCAAAAGAAGCAGCCATCAGCCTTCAGTTCTGGGCATTTCTTTATTTTTAAGAAATTCCTCTCTTGGGTGGATCGATCAAACTACTATTCATTGATTATTCTGGAGATATTAAACTGAAGTTTGAAGGTAAAGCTGTATTGGGTAGGCGATTCCTTTGAAGCAGCATCTTTCCATTGCTGCAACAGCGAGAGAAAGTGGGGAGAAATTTGAAGATCAAGCTAGATATCTATATGGGTTTGCTTTAATTTCTGGAGAAAAGGACAAATTCTTCTTCCTGAGGCTTAAAGGTTGGTGCTTGACGTGGATTTTGCTTTCTTTTTATGATCCCCACTTGAAAAAGAAGGAAACTTTAGTTCTGTTTTTTGTTCTTGTCTGGTGTGTATCTTTTCTTTTGCACTTCATTCTCTTCATACCCACTGATATTTATTTACTCATGTTTGTATAGCTTCATTTTCTTACATTTTCTTTTTCTCTTATATTGTAGAAGCAGAGAATATACTGTAGAAAAATGGTGAAGGAGGTTTGAATGTTAAGGAAGTTCAAAGCAAATTGAGGTATTTTTTATGCATTTACTACTTTGAACTGCCTTATGAAATCATATTGAGTGGGGTTTTGGTCCATTGATTCCATCTTGATAAATTTAAATACACTCGATATGTAGATATATACAACTGTTGATAGAGACCTGTGTCGTCTCTTCAAAGGAAAGTCTCTGTCTTTCTCTTCCACAAACTTTACTACCTCTATTTATGAGGATAAAAATGGCAATACTGCCAAGAATCCAGCCTTTTTTTTTAACCAAAATTTCTCCACCGTTGGATGCCCAGATCAGGATCAAATTACCAAACTCCAGAAAGATAAATCTGATACCATTTTCCACCTTCTTCACGCTTGTAAAGTAAAGTTGTGGTGGAATTGAATATTTTTCCCTTTTCATTTCCACTATTACCCTAAACAATCAACCAAATACCAGGTTTTCTCTTCAGGGGTATTATGGTACTTGCAAAACCATGGGCTAATAGTATTATGTTAATATGGACGGCTAAGTTAAAAGTAACTTATTTGATTCCTTTTCATGATTCAATAACAATATTTTATGAAGTTGTAGTTGGTTAAGTTTTTTTTTAAACAAAATTTGGTTGGCATTTAATGATCACTTGAAAAAGAGCTATGGAAATGACTCGTGTGGACATCTTTATAGATATAGAAGCATTTTGATCTTGTTGGTCGGGTCTTGTTTTCAGTGAAACAAGCTTTTCTGTGATGATATACAATATTCTGGAAGCTCTTGGTTTTGTTTTTGGTTCTGTTTTATATAAAAACAGATACCCTTTTGTTATATAATTTATGTTTGATGATTGCAACTGCTGCCTTTGAATTTTCTTAGCTAATAATGTCATTTCTTTCCCTTTTCTAATCTGGGGTCTCTGTAATTCTTCAGCTGTCTACCAATCTGATCTAAACCATATAGAAATTATGGTGGAAGATAAAGGAAAAGAAGTTGTAAGAGACATTCAGTCTGTCGAAGACTGGTTATCATACGCGCAAGAGCTCGCTCCTTTAGCTCTCGCGAAGGCAAAAGAGGTTAAAGGGTTTCCTGGTAGATGGAAAATGATAATTTCCAAGTTGGAGCAGATCCCTTCACATTTATCAGACTTGTCAAGCCATCCTTGTTTTTCCAAGAATGCTCTTTGCAAGGAGCAATTGCAGGCTGCGTCGAAGACGCTCAAAGAAGCAATTGAATTGGCAGATTTGTGTATAAGTGACAAGTATGAAGGGAAACTTAGGATGCAGAGTGATCTTGATGCATTATCGGGTAAACTGGATTTGAATTTAAGAGATTGTGGGGTTTTGATCAAGACAGGAGTTCTTGGCGAAGTTACTTTGCCTTCATCTGTAGCTGGTTCTTCTTCCTCAGAGCCTGAGGCTGCAATTCATGGCAACATAAGGGAATTGCTTGCTCGCCTTCAGATCGGCCACTTGGAAGCAAAACATAGAGCTCTTGATAGTCTTGTTGATGTAATGAAAGAGGATGAAAAGACTGTTTTAGCGGTTTTAGGACGGAGTAATATTGTTGCTCTAGTCCAGTTGTTAACAGCAACTTCTCCTCGAATCAGGGAAAAGACTGTTACGGTCATCTGCTCGCTTGCAGAATCTGGGAGTTGTGAGAATTGGCTGGTTTCAGAAGGTGTTTTGCCGCCTCTCATTAGACTTGTCGAGTCAGGAAGTACAATTGGTAAAGAAAAAGCAACCATTTCTCTCCAAAGATTGTCGATGACGATGGAAACAGCTAGAGCAATTGTTGGACATGGTGGAGTTCGACCATTGATTGAAATATGTCGAAATGGTGATTCAGTATCACAGGCTGCAGCTGCTTGTACTTTGAAGAACATTTCCATTGTTCCTGAAGTTAGACAGAATCTAGCTGAAGAAGGGATTGTAGAAGTCATGATCAACCTTGTTGATTGTGGGATTCTATTAGGATCTAAAGAATATGCAGCAGAATGTTTGCAGAATCTCACCGCCAGCAATGACAATCTACGGAGGATAGTAATTTCAGAAGGTGGATTCCGTAGCCTATTAGTATATATTGATGGTCCATTGCCCCAAGCATCTGCAGTTGGGGCATTAAGGAATCTGGTCACTTCAGTTTCTCCAGAAATGTTGGTCTCTCTTGGTTTTCTTCCTCGTCTAGTTCATGTCCTAAAATCTGGATCACTTGGCGCACAACAAGCTGCTGCTTCTGCAATTTGTCGCGTTTGCAGCTCATCGGAGATGAAAAAGCTGGTGGGTGAAGCCGGATGCATCCCGCTGCTCATCAAATTACTTGAAGCTAAATCAAACAGTGTTAGAGAGGTTTCAGCGCAAGCAATTTCGAGTCTAATGAGCCTTTCGCAGAATTGCAGGCAAGTTAAAAAGGATGATAAAAGCGTACCAAATTTGGTGCAATTGCTCGACCCGAATCCACAGAATACTGCAAAAAAGTATTCTGTTTCATGCTTAACCTACCTTTCTTCAAGCCAGAAATGTAAAAAGCTTATGATTTCCTATGGAGCAATTGGGTATCTCAAGAAGCTCACTGAGATGGACATACCCGGCGCGAAAAAGCTGCTCCAGAGGTTGGAAAGAGGCAAGTTAACAAGTTTATTCAGCAGGAAATGAAGTTAACTTGCAATCCCTTTTCCCTTTGTATGATAAAGTTTTAAACTTAACGTATGTTTCATTTCCTGTATGAAACTAGGTAGTCAAGAACTCGAAAAATGTCAAAAAACATTTGTGCAATCATCAATGTTATATTTATATAAGCCATCTTATGGTAAATCTTGTAATCTTAACTTGCAGACAGGGGCGGATCTAATGTAGCAAAAGGGTAGACAAGTGTCTACCCATTAAAAATAAAAAAATATATTTTTACTAGGTTGAGTTTTGTCTATCCATTAAAAATAAAAAAAAAATATTTTTATTAGACTGAGTTTAAAATAATAATAGTACATAAGTGTCTACCCATGATTTATGACATTCCCATTAAGTGCAAGATGTTAAAAAATGTCTACCCAATTTGAAATTTCTGGATCCGCCACTGCTTGCAGATGTAATGAAATGGTGGATTTTCTCCTCACTTTTTAGCATTTCAAATTAGACCCAAAATACAAAATTTGAAGAAAATTCCATATTCCAACACTTAGGTATTATCCATTTCCAAGACCCGTACCCGAATTCAGGTAACAAAACGTCTTAATTACTTAAAAATACACAAAAAAAAATTCAAAACTTTAATACTATTGCTTGAACTAAAAGGATATGCAACTACCGGTGATTAGTACAATAATCTATGTAGTACCACATTGAGTAGTTGGGCCATAGAAATTTAAAATTTTGTACCAAATAATGTAAAAATAAAGTAAAAGAAATATATATATAAAATGAAGATTAGTTTCAATTTTCAAATGTGGAAAAGTAATTCAAAAGCATTATATTTTGTGCCGTTAAGAAATATTGAAGAAATGACATCATTGAGATATAGTTTGTTAGACTTAAAAGCATAAAAAACAAAGCTTATATGTAAGCCATAAGTCCCCACCATTCTTACATGCTTTTTTTTAGGTTAACATAATCTAATTAATGAAGCTACAATGCCAACCTCCACATGGGATTGGGATGCCTTCTTTATATAGCTACATTAATTTAAAATTAGATTATTGTACTACAAAACTATAAAACTATGTATGGCAAATGTCTAAATCATATTTATTAGGTTTAAATTTTGAATGTTTTTCTAATTATGTATGGTTTAAAATTCATATAGGTGAAATCAACAACAAAAGATACTTTGGTTCATTAATTGATGACATTGATGTATTATGCGTATTATTGTATAATTTAATACGTTTTAAATTCTACTAGATCTTATATAATGCACTGTTTTATTAGGTATATATGTTATATAATGCGCCATTTTTTTTATCGATAATCTTAGAGATAATCCAGTTTTAAATTTGAAAATAACTTTTAGCTAAATCATAAATTTTGTTCTTAAAATATTTATATGTTAACTCTGAAAATAGTTATATTTGTTTTGTTTATAAATTTTTATAGTTTATTTATAATATGTTTATATTAAATTTATAAAAAAATAATTATTTTTTAAAAATATAACACTTTTATAACGTATTAATTAATGGGTTATTTATGTCAAAATCCCGTTTATTTAGCAGTCGTATACCCTTCATTACTCTAATTATTTTGGGTTAAAGATCATGTGCATAATACACTACTTTGTTTATTTAATAAAGGTTACTCTATCGTCACTCTAACTATTTTGTATTTATAAATTTCATATTATTCCCTAAATATATAAATATAAAATTTGAAGAGTAGTTCAAACAAAAGTTTTATATGAAATTACAGTAAACTCTTTACAAATTAATATTATTAGGATCATGATATTTTATTATTTTATAAAGATATTAATTAACCAATAAATTAATATTTATTAATTTAAAAAATTTTTTGTAATTGATTGAAGTTAAAATGAATGTCAATAGCCTATTGGATTATCCGGATGAAAATGATACATATCCAAAGTTCCATAACTTAAAAGAAATTGTGCCTACTATTCTTGAAAATAATATTGATGATAGAGTTGAAAATAATACAGTACATTTAGAATCAGTTACGTGTAAAGAAACACTTATTGCGTTTAGAACTCTTCATAATTTTTTGGTGCAATTCAAAAATAAAACAATACTATAGTCATAATTCACTAAATTGTTTCAGTTATATTTATATAAATTTATATGATTATTAATTTATGATATTAATGGGACCCTATATTTATATAAGAATATTTTAAAAATATATAATCTTATCTTAAATTTTCAAATGACCCAAATTAGCATAAAAAAATATTATCTCAAAAAATTTATTAATTTACCGAATATCAATTTAGAGAGATTATACTCTATTACGATTTTTTTATCGGATAATCAAAATCATATTTTATTTTCAAATATATACTTATACAATTTTGAGTAAATTAATTCCTCGTGCAATAATTATGAGTTATATTAGGAGCCGCCGGCTATTCCTAAGCAATCTTGTTGGGATGCGTCCAATGTAACGTAACCGTCTGTAAAATAAAGGTAAATCTACACTGCACCTGTTCGCAACCAATCTCATACACTAATAACCCGATACATCTAATCCAACGGTAGCGATCATATTGGAGACTATGACCGTCATCATGATTCATAATAACCCTAGGATCAACGATGGCATGTAAAACGACGCCGAATCGAATTTTTGGATATGGGAAAATAAAATAAAAATAAAAAACTCGTTTTTGTTGTTTAGCTTGGGAAAAGAGGGAGCCAAACAAGCCCTTATCAGAAGTCTATCGTATGGAGAAGCAAAAACAGACACAGATTGCTGACGCTACTTTGCCTTCTCTATTCTAATCTAATCCCTTTTGGGTGTATAGATTTTTTTTCCAACTCAGAGAAAGTTGAAGAAAAAAATAAAATAAAGATTGTGTTTTTCGAGGCGAAATCCATAACCAGGGCACTCAATTCGGTACTATTTCAATCTTTTCTTTCCCTATTTCTGTTCTTGCTTTCCTGTATTGAATTTGCAAACCCTAATCTCTCGATTACTTCTTAGAGGTATTTATTTTAGTGGGTATTATGATTTTCTGGCCCTGGTTGCTATATTTTGTTTGTTTTGTGGAATTGGAGTTGGTGATCAATCTAGCTTCTAATTGGGTATTGTTCCAAGTGTGTTTTTTTCTTTAATTGTAAATATTCTAGTAAAGTTACAATCTTTCTCGCTTTGCTCACATGTTCTGTACTACGGATATGATTATGAAGAAAACGATTGCTGGGATAATCTGGTCAATGGAATAAATCATGATCTGAGTTGTGTGTTTTGTTCTATCTTAGTACTATACTACACTTTCGTTTAATTTTGTGAATAAGCTTTGAATTTCAGGGTGAAAAGTTACAATTCTTTGTTATTGAGGAGGAGTTAGTTGCTTTAAATTAATTGAATTGAACTGATGAACCGAAATTAGCAAGTTTGAAAAAAGTAGGTAACTTCCCAAAATTCAGGGATTAAACTACTGACTGGAAGATTTTTCTTTTTTGTAATATTATTCCACTTCCTTGTCATCCTCCAGAACCAAAGGAGATAGAAGGTTCTACAATTTCTTGATTTTATGTTTATCTTTTTGGGTTTGGTTGATCAAAATTTGTCTTTTATTTTGAACATGGGTATTTCTATATTTATTGTTTGTATTCTCGGTTACTTCTTCTCAAGCTATTATGAACAAGTTCTAACTTCTCTGTTGTAACAGGATAAAAATGAGTACATTGGATGTAACAAGAACAGAACTTGCTTTGGTGGTTTTGTATCTGAACAAAGCTGAAGCAAGAGACAAGATATGCAGGGCTATTCAATATGGTTCGAAGTTCTTGAGTGATGGGCAGCCTGGTACTGCCCAGAATGTTGACAAATCCACCAGTTTGGCCCGCAAAGTTTTCCGGCTTTTTAAGGTTAGATTTTTAATTGTATTGTGTCTGCCTGTCTGGTGCTAGAAGCTAATAAAGATTGGAAGTTCTCTTCAGTTATTCTGTCTGTTTCCTTTTGAGAATGAGTGAACTGAATGATTTTTGCTGTTTTTCTTATTGTCTTCTATACTGTGTTACAAAACTACAGATTTTTTCCATGTTTTTGATACTTAATCTTTCTTGAATCGCAGTTTGTCAATGATTTGCATGCGCTTATTAGTCCAGTTCCTCAAGGAACTCCCATTCCTCTTGTTTTGTTGGGAAAGGTATGGGTGGATTCTGAACCTTTTTTCCTTTTCCCAAGAACAAATTTGTTTAACCCTTCTTCCACTTCTCGGTGACACTGTCAATTTGCTGCTTATTTCAGTCGAAGAACGCTTTATTGTCAACTTTCTTATTTCTTGATCAAATTGTTTGGCTTGGTAGAACCGGCATCTACAAGGTATTTAATACTCCAAAAATCATTGATATTTTGGTTGTGTACTCTATATTCTCCATGGTGGATACGTAGTGACTCAGAAGATTTTTCTCCTATAGAACAAAGAACGTGCTGAATTACTCGGTAGGATATCTCTTTACTGTTGGATGGGATCTTCAGTCTGCACTACCTTGGTTGAGGTTTGTAACTTTCCTTTTTGAGTGCATTCCTGCAATTTTTATCTCTAACTGATTTGCAGCATTTTCTTTTATGGTGATGTTTTCTTTCTTTCTCATCAGATTGGAGAGCTTGGAAGGCTTTCTGCATCAATGAAAAAGCTAGAGAAGGAGCTTAAGAGAGAAAAATACCAAGTACAAATTTTTTTTGAATTCACTTCTTACTGAACATAATGTTTTGGACTGTACAGCCCTCAATTCCATTATCTTATAATTGTTTAATGCAGAATGAGCGTTACTGTGCTAAACTTCAACAATCAAACGAGCGATCGCTTGCTCTTATTAAGGCGGCCATGGATATTGTAGTTGCAGTCGGGTTGCTTCAATTAGCACCAAAGAAAGTTAATCCTCGCGTAACAGGAGCCTTTGGATTTGTTAGCTCATTGATCTCTTGCTATCAGGTACATGTTTCTTGTGTATAATTTATACAGAATTGTCAATTTCCCACAATTTTGGACAGAGGAGGCATATTTTTTTATTTACTGATGCATCCCTGCATTCTGTTTTGCAGTTGCTTCCATCTCGACCAAAATCCAAGACCGTATGAAGATAGAAATTCTGTTGTTTCCAGAAAATCATGTCCTTTAAATAATTATTTGAATTCGTGATATAAAGTCCTTGTTTGGTGTAAGCTTTGAAGCAGTTTGCCATACTGTTAGGTGCCTTGTAGGATTCTTGATATTTAATGCCCAAATACTTAGCACCTTTGTTGATCGTTAACAAGTCACAATGATAATAATGTATTAATATTGGTTTACCACATTTTAATTATATTTACTCGCAATTTATGCGTCTAATTTTGTATTATTAATGTGTTATGCCATAGGTATATTCTGCTCACTTTTAAAATAAGTTATCTGAATTTCCCCGATTAATTTTATAGGGGTGGCATTGTTTGTGCTTTTCCGCCTTTAGCTTGAAAAAAGTAGCATTTTACTAATTTTATAAAAAACAGCTTTAAAGCAGTCTAAAATAATAAATAAATGACTAACTTTTAAAGTAAAAGGTGCTTAAAGGCAATTTAAACGCTAGTTAAATTAAAAGAAAGTATTCCCGCCTCCTTTGCAAGTGACAAAACTGCTAATATATGCAATTAGCAAATTAAGCACCAAAAGTATATATTATTCAGAAATTGTTACTGTACAAACTTAAAAATGGAAATGTGTTATTAAAAATTCAAAGGAGGTAATTTTGATCACCTTTGTTGAAATAAAAGGGAAAAAATTGATCAGGTGGGACTTCCATAGAAGCCTGCACCAAGTTGTTATTCATTCCGATGGAGATGATACAACACAAAGAAAGTTAATAGTTTGATTCTAGTTGTTATAGTAAAATAGGCTCAGAGAGCCATATCCCTTCAAATAACTAGTCATCACCTTCATTCCAGTAGTCGTCTTCTTCAACATCTACGCCTTGTCCCCAGTAATCGTCTTCAACAACTACGCCTTGGCCCCGCAGCAAATTCACTATCTGTTCTAGATCTCGCACTTGTCCTTCCAAATTCGAGTTCAGGTATGGACGTGGTTCGTGTTCATGTAAGCCTGGCAGGGTGTAACTATGGGCTTTTAAGACATACTTTCCAGAAGGTTCGAGAATTTCAACGCCAAATGAAGGTGACAATGGTCGTCCCATAACCTGAACGTGTGAGACGCTGCAATACAACACAAAGCACATAAAAAAAAGCAACCATTTGTATGAAAAGTGGCTCATAGAAAGAAGAGAGTGGCGAACAAACCATATGTAGAATAACCCATCCATTTCTTGTCTCTGAATCCTTCCCAAAAGCTCAACTTGCAAAAATCCACCTATGCAAAAAACAGGTTCCGGGAGCTGGAACTTCTGCAAGCAATTCACCTGTTCATGAACAAGATACTTCGAAATTTAGCCTCCATTTACGTTCGGAAAAGATTGTATTCAGACTAAAGTGAGATAATTATTTTTGGAATGGGAACAGAATGTGGGAAAAGATGCGTTCTTGTTCTCTGAACTGAAAAAGATGGAGAAAAACAAGAAAAAGGGGCTGATATGCGTTATAGCATTGACCCTATTTCTTTGACACACAGATGAGAGAAATGCATGGTTGATGCAGTATGAGACTACTTATGTGATATGTCCTTTAATGTGGTCGCTTTTTTATTTTTTTTGTGCTCGATAATTTTTATATGATGTGATATGAGACTACTTGTGTGGTATGTCCTTTAATACATTCACATGAGATTTTGTAGTTATTTTGTGTTTTAAAAAATTTTCTGAATTTTCACGTGTTTGTGCTTCACATTAATGAAGCCCGTGCCTGAGCTCGAGGCTCGTGCTTTAGGCTCCAGGACCCTTTGCGCTTTTTTGCGCCTCTCGCTTCTGACAACTACGCTTTCATCACAAATGCAAGAACTTGTAATGCCAAATAAACATCTCATGATCATGATAGAAAAGTTCTTACCTGATCCATTCGAAACTCAGGTGAAATGTAAGTCCAAACGAAATTGTCAACACCACAATTATCAAATGCCTCACCCATGGGATCATCCACAGGGGCTTTCGCATGACCCATCCGAAAGCGAACCGATTTGGCAGAATATATAGGTGAACCTCCCTGAAAAAATGCTGAACACAATAACAACTTAAGTCAATAACCAGCAATAAAATAGAGATACAAAGAATAAAATTGCATGCACTTGATGAAATATAAACCTTTAAAAGGTTGTATACTAATTTCAGTGATTACACATATATCAGCAACCAGTTTATATGTAAGAGTCTCCGGTACTGCAGGGTTGCTTTGTCCTTTACTCGACCAGTATGAAGGTCTCCTTGCAATTCTGTCTCCTGGTACCAAGGTATTACGAATACTTTCTTCAGGATAGTTATCAGTACTAGAAGCACTTATAGCATCAGAAATACACTCT
>CATIWJ010018305.1:0-16374 GCA_949640765.1 Croton laevigatus
CCTTATTATCAAATCCGGATGTGACAATTTCTTCTTCAGCAGCAGCTAAACATTTGATTTGAGCATTCTCTTTCCTCTGTAATTATTTAATTATCATTCCATCATAACTGCTGGACAGAATAGTTTTGGGGACATTTTTAAGAACAGCTAATGATGTAACATTTTTCATATGTCCAGATATTTGCCTTGGAGTTTTATCAAGATCACTTGCAGAGAAGATATTAATTGTGCCACCAAAAGAAACAGTGACAAGATGATCATTCTGCCAAAGACAACCAACTAGCATGTCATCCACTCCACCTGAGCCAGAACATGTCAATGTTTTCTTCAGTTTCCCATTACCATCATCACATATCTCCCACACTTTAGCTGACTTGTCAGCAGAAACTGTTAACACCTACAAATAAGTTAACCCTGGTGAATAATTATCAAGCACAACATGCCTATTCAGAGTAGAAAGAAGATAGGAATATAACATGATATGAAACAAAGAATGACAGAAAGGAAAGATGGGAGAAGATTCAGCAAAATGTGTGCGTGCATGCGTGGGTGTGTGTGTGTGTGTGTGTGAGAGAGAGAGAGAGAGAGAGAGAGAGCATCTTTATTGATACAAGCTTTAGATACCTCTTCTAAATTTTAAACAAACTAAAAGAAAATGAATTCCATATTAACTGCAAGTCCACATGACAATAGTACTTCTTGGAATAGTGAAAACATCTTAAGATGGCACCAACTCCAATTGGGGATTATAAAAGAAAGGAGAGAATGACAAGCAGTTTACAAATCCTTAATTTCCATATTCATGACATAATTCCACAATGAGGAACTCATATTTAATAAAAATCACTGCAAAAGGGTTTTCCTGTAGCCAAGAAAAAGATACCTCTTTACCATCTGGACTCCAGCTAACTGCATATACGGTTCCCTTGTGACACCCTACAGAGGATAACTCTCCAATCTTTTCTCCAGTTTTCCCATCAAATAATACGCCCTTCTTATCAGAACTTACAATGAAGAATTTGCTACCATCTGGGGAAAACCTTATGCAGTTGCCAAAGTTTTAATGATCCCTGCAGATCAGTAATGCATATGGTAAGACAAGAATATATGCCATTTCCTTTTCGATATCCACTCTCTATTTGCGTATGTTAAAAGAATGCAGCAAAAAGAAAAGAAAAAAAGTTGAAAGTTTTGCTATTCATTTCCCACGTCCACCAAACAAACAAATATATAAAAAGAACAATAAAATGAAACATTAAGATCAATGTTACGGTTCAAGAAATAGATGCTTAATCAGGTGGGTAAAGGGAAAAAAACAGAGCAGTCTGTATCCACGCATTAAATCCTAAATATTTGACATCTGAAATAAACAATTTCCAAATTCAGGTTATTTATGCTATCATTGGATTTAATTTAGGCTCTGATCAATAGAATAAATTGTTTTCAGTAACACTCAACTGTTCCAAATTTCAATTGGGGTTAGCCATTTTAGCAATAGTCAGCTGTTTAATTAACAGTTAGATACTTGCAGTTGATGGAAACATTAAATGGGTTAAAGTTTCTAAAACACTCCCTTAATCCCAAAACACTACTTTCAACAGTACACACTAAATAAACACATAAATAATAGAAGTTTAGTATTTTGACTTGTCATTACAACTGCATGATAACTGTTGGTCGTCAAGGCCTTAGACATTCATAGCATAGACAATGCAACATTGAATATCCTTCATGGACTAAGTCATTGGATGAGATTATTATTCTGTTTTTTTCACCCTCCTCGCACACTTTTAACTGCAAATGCATTAATAAAGTTTATTTAAAAGCTAAAAATGAACAGTAGAATGCAGGTGATTGCAGCTTTGATTTGTGTTGAAACAAAGTAGGTTCTACAATTATGTTTAACAAAAAAAAAAAGGGTTCTACAATGTATTATAGCAGATCCATAAATTTCTTTCATTTTCTTTATACCATGATAATAAGTCACAAATAACAGTTCACTTGCATTTGGTGAAATAATTATAGAGCTGTGTTTCATGGATTTTTCTATTTAAATCAATAAATTTCTTTCATTTTTTTCCCAAATCAGGAACATTTAGCCTAAACTCATGCAAAGATATAAAAATAGGCTACTCTATCTCATGCCTCTACATTTCATATATTTTCAGAAGAGGAAATTGATAAAAGACACTAGATATTGAGATGAATGAAGCAGATGTTTAGGTGAGATGTCATTTACCAAGAAAAATTATCCATTTTATTTTCCCAATAGAATATTACTGTTACAGTTAAATCACATGATTTAAAAAAATTTAATATCTTATACACCAATTTGAAAATAAGATTATGATCATATTGAAAAATGAATATCCTATCAATTGAAATATGCTTAATGTTGATCGATAAGACAATATGAAGTTGACATTGAATTTTTTTTTTTTTTTTTAAAAATGACATTAAATATAATTATCCCAGAAATTGAATCTGCTAAATGCTATCACAAGGAGAAGAATTCAATCAAAATTCAGGAAGAAAAAGTTTCATTTTTCAATGCAAGGTTCAAAAGCGTGCATTATTATCAAAAGCAAACCTGTGAGATGATTTGAATTTAAATGGTGGCCCTTCATAGAAATTAACCAAAAAATCTTCTCCACAAGTCGCTATCCGAAATGGTCTCGTCGGCTTAAAAGCGCAGCTTAATACTCTTCTCGAATGCCCATCAAATTCCCCTACATTAGTTCCTGAATCCCACCTATTCAAACAAGTAACAATAGATAAACTTTGCTGTAACTAAAACCAGTAACTAGATATTAGAGAAACTCGAATTTGAAGCTCTTACATAAAAGCCCGCACAAGCGATTTACCCTTTGCATCACCACACGCAACGATCCTCAATCCGTCTGGTGACCACTGTAGATCGTCGATCCGGCCAGATAAAACCTTGAATTCCTTCTTCAAGACATGATCATTGTAAGCTCCCCAAATTCTGACATTACCGGAGACATCAGCAGAGGCGATCCACTCGCCATTAGGAGAGTATCGAGCAACGGTAGCTTGATACCCATGTTCGCCGTAAACAGAGACGTCGAGAGGATTGTCGAGATTTAGAATAAGAACTGATCGGTTGTTAGTGTAAAGAATGTAATTGGACTTTGGATGGCCGGAAATTAGAATGCCACGGCCGCGTTCAGTCGTGGGAACGCAGGCGTAGGTCTCTGTAAGTTGGGGCATTTGTGATTTGAGATTTGAAGAGAAAAGGAAAGTTTAGATTTTTTGATTGAATTGGATTTGAAGATGTGCAGAGTGCAGAGATCGAGGGAAAGAAAAATTTTAGGGAAGGAAGGATTTACTTATTTGAGTGAGAGTAACTGTGAGTTAACAGTGAACAGATAAAAACTTATTTCCATTTTTTCTCAATGGTTGTGTACTTAAGATTTTTCTTTTTTTTTTTTTTTAGCAATGTGTTTATTTATTTTCATTGGGTTTTTTGTTTACATATTTATAAGAGTGTTAGACAAAAATAATTTAAAAAAAAAATAAATTTAGATACAAACAGTAAAACAAAGACAAAACTAAGTAAATTATAACAAAACTGAATTTGAAATCCCGTTGCATATTCGAATATATGTAACTACGCTAAAAAAAATACTACCTCCGTATTTTTTATTTTTTTATATTTACTATTTCACGAATACTAATAAAATCAGCTTTTCATTAATATCAAGACAGTAATAATAATAAACAATTACAAACCTTTTTAAAAAATTTACTTTTTCACCAATACCAATAAAAAAATAATAATAAATCATTACAAAACTTACTATAAATAGAAATGTAAAGAATTCAAAAACACACCAAAAAATCGGAAATGTAAAGAAACAAAAAATATGGAGGTAGTATATACTACCTCTATTCTTTATTAATATTGACTTTTATTGTTCACATCTCTTTTCCTCTATAATTTTCTTCTCATTATACTCTAAAAAAATAAATTACACATACATTACATTAACTACAAATTATATCTACTGTAAGATAAAATACATAATTATCCTAATTCAACAAAAAAAATATCAAAAATCTCATTTATTTAGGAACTGAATTTTGTCTAAAGTCTTAATAAATTAGAAATATAAATAATATATAATAAATTAGGAATAAAAATAATATAACACAATTAATCATTATTAATAAATTTGGACATAACTAACCAGCTAAAAATTTATCCCCTTATTTACCTAACAAACAAAAGTATTAAATTAATCGGACACCTATGACAAACCTGCCCAACAACAATCTTTATTATTAAATTGATCCCTCTAAATTTGTTTTCGGCCATCTTTTCCATAGGATCAGCCCACAAAATAAAAATCTAGTCTGTAAAACCATTTTGGCTCGAGACTAGTGCCATCACTAGCCACCCCCAAATTCCGCCTCTGGATTTGAAAATTGAAATCTAATGGTTAGTTAGTTCAGAGTTAGTAAAGCTTTTTACTTTCTCTTGTGAAAGCAGATGTGAGGCTTCAAAGCTTAATTTTGACCAAGTTCATTAATTACGTGACTTTGGGATTCTATCCCTCCTTTCTTGTTTGATTGCTATGCTACAAGGTAACTACAAGTAGACCCCTTATTCAAAGAAAAAAATAAATAAATAATTATGCGACTTATTTTGACTTAGAATTCGTTTTAATTTGTTATTTGTTCTATAAGTATAAAGTAGAGAGTTGGGTTGGTATTCAATGCTACAACATAAGCTTCTAAACAAAACGAGCATCTAAGGAATGAGAGAAATGCTTCTTGTCTTTCACTTTCTTTTCCATTTAGTGTTTGCCTAGTTTTCATGGTATTGATGATTCTTAGCTGAACTTTCATTAAATAATTTAATTAGTAAGTAACTAATAATCCCCTTTAAAAAATTAACTAATAGTCAACTAGTAATCAATTAATTATAAACTAGTATCAACTAATAATGAACTCATATAACCTAAGTATGTTTAAATGTGAGTATTATACACTATATTTCATAAGCTCTCTCTTTTACTTTCTCATGTGGGTTTTAGAAAATGATTTAATTTATGCTTTACCAAATATAAATATTATGTTGGAATACTACCGAGCATGTAAATCAAATTGGCTTGGGGATATTCTAATTTAACTAAAAATTTCGAGTTCTAGTCTTGAGAATGTAGTTGCATTAAAACTCGATAGACAGGAACGAACCTACTTGTGTGCAAAGGAGTTCTAGCCCCTCCCACGTTAACAAAATTCTTTTAGTAGTTCTATCATCCATGATGCTCCATATTATATTAAAGCCCAAAACAAAAATAAAAGTCCAGTAGCCATATAATTGGGGGTCGTTACGGATACGCGCAACGAATGTTTTCATTATGTAAAAACGGTATCTGAAAAGATTTGAAAAGCCAAAATGAACATTGGCCCAAAATTTTGATTTATTAGGGAGTTAAAAAAGAAAAATAATAAAAACTGGAAAAATCAAAAGTAGAAAAAGACACAAACTGTTCCTCTTCTTCAGCAATTTAAAATGGCTTATGACTCTAAAAATCCTTGTTGTCACTGAAAACACAAAGAACTCATCTCGAAATCAATCAAAAATTGATTGACATCACGTTTCCGTCGAGTTACCAAGTAGCATCACTTGGCAATTGCAACCTATCGAAAACATCTTGGAAATCAGAAATTGACAGATAATCATTGGAAAATAGATTATTGATAACAGAAACTCGTCAGAGACAATAAGAAAATCGTTAAGTATCATTTCTGTTGAGTTGCAATGAAGTATTCTGACAGTTTTCGATCGTAATTTGACCAGAGTCATGAAGAATTTGTTTTGTAGGTCTCGCTAGAAAAATGAAGCCGTTGGAGTTCTTGCCGGTGCGTCACCAGAATATGCAAGGTGCCAAATACTTGTTGTATACTTTTGATATACCTTATGTAAACTTGTAGAAAATTTTTTTCTTTTGACTATTATTTTCAATTAGGTATCTAAAAGCTTTAATTATTCTCTTTTTCCATTATTTACATATTTTTGGTCCTTTTGGTGATTGTTTTTATTTAGGTGGTTGTTTTGTATATATCCCTATTAATTGGTCTAATATAATACTATTATGTTATAATAAGGATTTCTTCTTTTACTGCAACCTAAAGAGCATGAAAGAGAACCTACAATTCATTAAACTTTCTTCTATAACCTCTTTTCATTCAAATTTGTTGTTGCTCATATTGGTACAACTGAATGGTCAGGTATAGTGATTGGGAGCTAGTAGAGACGGTAAGCTTTGTCCTTGAATCTTAACGGACTAAGTTTGAATTTCCCTGTCCATATTCGGATGCGTGAATTTATATCTATTTTTGAAAAAAAAAAATGGTCAGGTTAAACGTAGCTTAATTTTGTTTGACTTCTAATTTTATGTTATTTTTCCCTGTACCACGTTTGTTTTGTATGTAGAAGAGTTTTACCAACTTAGCGGTGATATATGCACAATAATAATTTTAGAAAAGAAACAAATTTTAAATAAATATATTTGGCTGTCATCTATTTTAATTTATTAGTTTAAAATTAATAAATTTTTATTTATCTATTAATTTATTCAATTAAAATACAATATTAATTTTATTTCCTAATTAGGATACATTATTGATACTAATACTATTAGAATTGTTATTTATTAATTACTTAATTTAGTAATTTAATAAAGATGTAATGACGTTAAAAAACTAGAAATATGAAGGGTATTTTTTATAATAGCATGCGTTACTAGAAATATGAAGGATATTTTGGACAATAGTGTACGTTGCATGCATTAACTCATTTTATATTTTCATTATTGATGCTATAGTTAATTTGACTAACATCCGTATTAACTCATTTTACATTTTCATTATCGATGTTATAGTTAATTTAATTAATTATATATTAATAATAATATTCGTGTTAAATATTACTTTCATTTAAAAATTTTGTCACTAAATTTTATAAGTTTGTATCCATGCTTTTAATTAGAATATATAATAATATTATAGAATCATGATAATAGACTCGAATAGAGCTTACCAATGATTATCTGGTAAATTATTTTTATTTTTATTAGAATATATAATAATATTATAGAATCATGATAATGTTTTTTTTTTTTAATGTTACCCGGAAAAATATCATTAGAGAAACAAAAAAAGGATACATATATCCAACTGAAATCCAATTGAGTTTTGGGAGAAAAAAAAAAAAAAAAGAAATCCAATTGAGTTTTGGTTAGTTACTTAGCAAGAAAATTTTTTAATATTATTAAAAAAAACCTATTATGTTCATCATCATGCATATTATATTAGGTTCATATTCAAGGTTGTAAATTATTTTTATATTTTTAATTATTTCATACCTTTTAATTTTTTTATATATGTTGAACAATAACTTTATTACTATTAACATAATATTATACTAATTAGATAACATTTTTCGAATTAAATTACCTTTCATAAATTTATTAATTTAATATAATTACAGAAAGACATATTTAACATAAAAGCATTAGATTTTAGAGGGGCATTTTAGAAGAGCTCAATGTTACCCTTCATTTTTATTTTTATACATGTTATACATTATTTTAAAAGTTAATTTTATTTTTAGATTTTTAAAACCAAGTAAAACAATTTTTAGATTTTTTTTTATATTTAAGCATTTATTAAACATGCTTTAAATGGATAATAAACACAATAAAAATTAATAATAAACATGTTAGAAACTAACAAGAAATGCATAGTAAACATAGTATAAAAATAATAAATTTTTTATCCGTGTATAATATTTTATATGTTTTTGTCGTAATTTTTTTATTTGAATTTCTGACAATTGGCATGTTTTGTTTGTTTTTGGTTTTTTAGGATTCTGTTCTTTTTTTTTTTTTTAATCTTAGATCTAAAATTTTTAGTGCAAATTGACAGTGTTTCTGTAAATTTTTTTATCTCTGTATTTAGTATATTTGTTCTTTGGGTATCAAATGGGTATGCTTGAACAAGCTTGAGGGTGCTATATCTTAGAAGATTTTTTATCTATCAACTGACTTTTATTTAGAGGACTTCATGTTTATATGAAGTTTCAAATTCTTTTTCTTTTTGTTTTAGTTAGATTTGGATATTGTATGAGTTTATGTATGAATATTCAAATTGTTGACTTGTTGTAATGGAGCTCTCCATGTACCTCTTTGTTTATTTAATAGAAACTAGATATCCTATGTTTTTTTTTTTTTGGGAAAAAAAGGACTATTCTTGTAGAAAGCATAATTAAATATATCTAAGAGTAAATTTTACTTAAAGTTCATGAACTTTAGAGGTTTTTACATATTAGTTTCTAAACTTTAAGTTCTTACCTAAAAATACTTAGATTTCACATGAATTTGCACAGAATGTACCTTTGGACGAAAATACCTCTCCTTTTAATTAGACAAAAGTTTTATTTCTCATTTTAACTACTAACTTAACATTATTTTTCAAAATTGAATAAATTATACTTTTTATATTGATTTCTTTTAGTAAATAATAATAATAAAAATCAATAAATAAATAATTTAATAAAATTATATATGAATTTTTAATTTTTTAATATTGTAATGCAAATCATATATTTATAAAATAAATACTCCACCTTTTTAAATTATTATTATTTAATTATCAAATATAATTAATTCAAAAAATAATAATAAATATTATATTTAATAAAAAAAGGTAAATATAATAAATAATTTGATTTGAATTTATAATAATAATAATTCGTTCTAATTTGAATATTTGTCGTACACAATTAAAGGTGTTTATTTTTAATACATCACAATTCCTTTCTTAAACAAAATTAAGTATTCTAAAAAAAAAAAAAGACAAGTTAAAATATATGAATTTCAAACTATCTATTTGTGTAAATATAAATAAAATTTAATATTAAACAAAATATTATTTTCAATTCTATAAATTTTTAAAAACTCAAAACGTCCAAAACTAATTATAAAGTTATTAAGAACATTGTCTAAATATCTTATATTGCCCTTTTTAGACGAACATCAATCACAATTTAATTTTTTCTCTCTATTGATTATATTATTTCGTAGTTCATAAAGTTTTTACATTTTTTATTTTATATAATACTAATTACTATTATTCGAATAATTTATATGCTTTAGAATAAATCTTGATGATACTAAATTTAATAATAAGTAATTACTAATATTTTGTAATATTGTTTTTTTAAAAAAATACTATATAGAGCATTTTTGTGAAATTCTTAATTTTTGAGTGACTTAAAGATTAGGGACAAATTAGTAATTGGGGTATTTTATATCCTATTTAAAAGTATTTAAAAAAAATATAATAATAATAATAATAATAATAACATATTTCAATATTTTACTTTAATTGAATATTCAGTTACACGGTTTCAATATTATGAATAATTTAATTTTCAACATTGTAAGTATTTTATAATTATAAAAATAATAATAAATAAAAAAACATATTTGTTAATTGAAATGTAAACTGTTCCTGGAGGGGGGTTTTATTATTTGGGTTAGAGTTATGAGTTGGGTCCATTGAGAGAGAATTAAGGATGGTAGGTTTTGAAAAATGCTATCTTTGATTTTTTAGATTTTTTATATTTTTTTATGTGTTTTTGGATTGTTTATATTTTTATTTAAAGTAAGTTTTTGTAATTTTTTATTATTTTTTTATTGATATTGATGAAAAAATAAATTTTTTAGAAAATTGATAATTATTTGTTATTATTTTTATTTTAGTATTTATAAAAATATTTATAAAAATAAATGTAAGGAAATAAAAAAATTATGAGATAATAGTGTTATCGGGATTGTGTATTGTCAGAGAGCCGGTGGCGAGGAGTTAATGAATTTTGTGTGTTGATAAATTAAGAAAGAGAAAGGAGATTGGGGAAAATAAAGTATTAGAGGCCGTGTGCTCAGGAAAAAAAAAATGGAATTGATAGGTCAGTTTATTTGTTTCTGCATAGGATTTTAGAGGAGAGAGGGAAAAAAGTAATAATATTAAATAGGGTACTGTTATGGAGGACCGTGCATTGAAGAGGAAGAATGCTGTCGGCGCGGGACCACTCGGCAGATCAGTAGTCTGACGACTGAGTTGGCGAATCTCCATTGGCTGGATCGCTGTGCTAGGATGAGGTGGCGAGATTGGATTGGTCAGTGCTGGTTGATTTAGTTCGGGGTAGCATGAAAAATTTAAGAGGGCTTTTGTGAATTTTCTGCATTTGTGTTTTATTTTAATATAGCTCCTGATCTCCTCATTAAACGTGGTTTAGGTTCCTGATTTTGCTTTGTGTTTCATCTCTGTATTAAATGTGTGATTAAAATGTAATATTGTGTATTAAGGGTAAAATTCATACGTGTATCAAA
This sequence comes from Croton laevigatus, assembly GCA_949640765.1. Lineage (NCBI taxonomy): Eukaryota > Viridiplantae > Streptophyta > Magnoliopsida > Malpighiales > Euphorbiaceae > Croton > Croton laevigatus. The sequence continues at coordinate 10,428 of CATIWJ010018305.1, forward strand.
CCAAATACCACAAGAAAACATTGGCTAATGTATGGATATAGAAAACCGACCAACAACCAACATAACTTATCATCAGCACGTGTGTTAATTTTGTATAATGAAATGATAATTTTAGCTACTCGACCAAATAATTCAAAGAATTGTTATAACCATAAATTGCTTCACATGTTAAATAAATTATACAGTAAAAATTAAGCCACTTGGGATTAGGAAAGCCACATGTTAGTGATCTAGATTTTTTTTTTTGGTTTATGTCCACATATTTAGATATCTCTTCACTTATTAATAGTTTTTCATCCATCAAGTGAATAAAAGGGTTTGATTAACGAGAGCTAAAAAATGGTCTAACAAATGTGTAAGAGTTGTATTTCTTTAATTGTACCAATCAAACAATATTTTTGGGGCACAACACTGGTACACTGTCTGTCTCATTATAAAAGAAATGTGTGTGGATAGTTTTAGGTTGTTGCCCGTCTGATCTAGATTCTTTTTTGGTTTATGTCCACATATTTAGATATCTCTTCACTTATTAATAGTTTTTCATCCATCAAGTGAATAAAAGGGTTTGATTAATGAGAGCTAAAAAATGGTCTAACAAATGTGTAAGAGTTGTATTTCTTTAATTGTACCAATCAAACAGTATTTTTGGGGCACAACACTGGTACTCTGTCTGTCTCATTATAAAAGAAATGTGTGTGGATAGTTTTAGGTTGTTGCCCGTCTGATCTAGATTTTTTTTTGGTTTATGTCCACATATTTAGATATCTCTTCACTTATTAATAGTTTTTCATCCATCAAGTGAATAAAAGGGTTTGATTAATGAAAGCTAAAAAATGGTCTAACAAATGTGTAAGAGTTGTGTTTCTTTAATTGAACCAATCAAACAGTATTTTTTGAGTACAAAACTGGTACTCTGTCTGTCTCATTATAAAAGAAATGTGTGTGAATAGTTTTAGGTTGTTGTCCGTCTGATCTAGATTTTTTTTTGGTTTATGTCCACATTTTTTCAAAACATGTTTCATATGTGGCTAATGAAGTGTGGATTATTAAGTGGTGTGGGGCCTAAAACAAAGGAAATATAGTCCTACCCACCTGGCTAAGTACCTTTCACAATCAATCTTTTTTGACAATCCAATTTCTCTCCTAACATAAATTTTTGCAAATCCTCAGCACTATCCTATAACTAGCCAAACTGTTATTTTTCAGTTTTGTCAATCTGTTGTTGCAATTTTTCTTTTACAGTTTTTCTTTTGCTTCTTTCTCTAATTCTTTTCTTTTTTGACCCTTCGTGACAATTGAATCAACCACAACTTTATTTCGAACTTCAATTTCAACTAAAATTTCTAAACAATATCTATGAATAATTCTTATTTAGTCTGTGTTTTGCATATTAAATAATTCAATCCACATTTTTTAATATTACATTTTTAATATGGTTTTGTAAGAGAGAGAGATCTATAAAAAACAGTGAAAATGTAAAAATAATTGAGAACTATGAAATTTTTTTTTGTTACAATTACTATGTAATTCAATGGGGGGAGGGAAAGAAAGATAGAGATAGCTAGAGAGGGAGAGGGGGAGAACAGTATTGGAGGCTCAAGCCTTCTTAAAGCCTAATGCCAAATTTAAATATAGATATAGGGGCTTTTTTTAATAAAAAATTAATTATATGAAAATTTTAGAATAACATTTTAATTATTTTTAATATTTTATTATTAATTTTAAAACTATATTTTGAATTCAACTTATAAAATTATCTATTTTTACTACTAACTAATTTAGGAGATTTAGCATAATAGCACAAATATATAGTTTAGTTTAGGTTAAAAAAAATTAGCACATTCACTCTATAAATAAAAAAAAAATAGCACATTAGAAAAAAAAAGGTGAAAATCCCAAAACTGCCGTTACTTAATAAAAAAAAATTATTTTTATATAAAAAAAGAAAAATAAAAAATGGACAGATTTTCCAGCCCACCTCCAGCAGCATCTTTCAAATGCTGCTGCCTTCCATCTCCGACACTTGCACTGGCATGCGCCCCACTAACAGAAAGATGATAATCCAGCTAGTCCAGTGCCGTGAAAATCTCGGCAGTAGGATTCCGGTAGCCACCACAAGTGATGAATAAATTCCAATCGACGAAAATTTAAAATATGCAGAATTTTCTGTCACCTTTTTCGCCGCCCTCTAGCAACCTGATGAAAGCGATTTTGGTGTCAAATGACTCGCCTTCTTGAGTTTTTTTAGATCTAATATGGTTTGACCGGTGATGTGGCCATTTTCCAGTGGTCATTTTCTTGGAATATCTGGTTGTTTTTTGCATTTTCCAGCCAAATATAGCAAAATCGTGAAAAAGTAATGACATATTTGAAATCTATAAAATCATGAAAAAGTAAGGCTATATTTGAAATCTATGTGTTGAGAGTTTTCTGATGACATATAATTTGTTAAGTTTCATCACCGTTGAAAAATCTCGGTAAGCGGGGTCAGCTAAGGTTTATAACATGTAGAGAAGATAAAGATGACATGATGCTAAATTTCAATAAACATCAATAATAATCAATAAAGAAATTTCAATAAGCATCAGTAACAAACAGAAACATTCAGTATGAGTAACATTAAGTAACAATAAAATAAAACTCAATACAAATTAATAAAAAAATTCAATAAGTTTCACTAAACTTCAATAACTTTCAGTAACAATCAGTATCAGTAACAATTAATATCAGTAACATTCAGTAGCAATCAGTAACAATAAAATAAAACTCAACACAAATTAATAAAGAAATTCAATAAGCTTCACTACAATAACATTCAGTAATAATCAGTATCAACAACAATTAATATCAATAAAATAAAACTCAATACAAATCAATAAAGAAATTCAATAAGCTTCACTAACAATAAATAACAATAATAACATTCAGTAACAAAAAGTATTAGTAACATTCAGTATCAGTAATATTCAATAACAATCAGTATATTCCTAAAACAGGCCTGGTCATTGTCATCTTTTTTATCGCATGAACTGCAACCGTCGTCGATCTTCGAAGAACTTCAACCCTGATAAAAACTTATAAATTGTATGTTATCAGAATGCTCTCAACTCGTAAATTTCATATATGATCTTACTTTCTCGTAACTCCGCCATATACGGTAGGAAAAGGCAAAAAATAGTTAAAAGGCATTGAACGACAACCTTTTTGGGCTAATAAATGACGGCAAGTTAGGCACCAAAATGACTATTGTTCACTTTGGCTTTCGTTTGGTGGCCTCAAATCGAAGATCTATTGCCCAAAAACTAATGAATCGGCAGATTAAAGTTTTCAAATCTAAAAAACCTAAAATTGAAACCTGAAATAACTCCATATTCTCGCTACCATTTAACAGAGATCCAGTAAAAATACAAGATCTTAGGTTGGAGGGTCCAAGTCCCAATCCCCTATACCTGTGCAAGTAAGAGTACTTTTTTTAAGCTTTTGATAGCCGGTAGATTGTCCTCTTCTTTTGCTACATAACATTCTTGACAAGACATTCTGACTACACCTTCTCTGCTTTACTGCTACTATTTCTGTGGAAAGTGGCATAAATTGCCTATTGAGGTTATCGTTGGCCGAGTTGGTGACTGGCGACATCGGCTGGCCAATTTTTGCGGTGAATGGTGGTAAAACGGTGACTAGAGAAAGAAGCAAAGATATGCTATGTATCACGTTTCTCATTGGAAAAATCATATCTTTTATGTTTTTTTTTTTCCATTCTTTCATTTTTTATTTTCTTTTTATAATAATAAAAATAATAGAAAATAAATAAGAGTAAAAGTGTAAAAGCATATTAAAAGAACTATTTCTTCAATTTCAAAAGATAAGTGCTATTTTTTAAAATGAAAAATGCAAAATATGCTATATTGTATAATTTTCCAACTAATATCAAAGGCTAAATTTTGGGGCCCTAAGTAATTGCTTAAATCGTACCCCCATTGAGCCAGCACTGCCGTGGACCATCAAACTTTAATATGGTTCTGTATAAGAGAGAGAGAAACCACAGTCTACCATTGAATTTGAACTTTAATTTGTTACTCGAAAACTGCACATCAAGCAGTGATTTAATTATTTTTTTTAAAAAATAGTATAATTTTTTATGTTATAATAATAATAATAATAATATTATTATTATTATTATTATTATTATTATTATAACTAAAAATAAATATTTTCTTTTAAAAATAAATAGTATATAAAGAAATATACTATGATTGTTTCTTTAAAATTTTTATCCACATTGTGCTACCATCTCTAATTTTGTATGGTGCTTGTTTCCTAAAATACTGGACCTTCTCTTGAATGCAACTCAATGTAGCTTTCACTGAAATGCAATTATGTGCTATGTTTAAAACAAAAAAACAAAAAAAAATAGAAGGCTAAAGTGAGATGTCTTATTGTGGGGCAGTCTTTCAACAATTTGTTTTATTTTTTTTTTCCATTTAAATTTTATTTTTCAACTCGATATGATAAATTATGTATATTAAATTTTAAAATTAATATCAGTAATTTATATTTTATAAATTTTAATTTTTTATTATAAATTAAATATAAAATAATTAAGACCGTTAAATTTATAATTATATAAAATTTATTATATATAAATTTATGAACCGTAGTTCATTAAAATTAATCTTCTAGCTCAATATAAATAATTTATTATAGAGATTAAGAGGAAAAAAAAAAGACTCTCTCGTGTGCGACAAATGCAATTATGTTAGTCAATTTGTCAAAACGCCATTCTGACACAAAAGCATATGTATGAAGTCATTGCCGCATGTTTTTGTTTTTGAACTCGTTCATATATGCTTCTGAGTATTGCGTATGGAATACATTAATGAAATGAAAAGCTAAATGGAGCGTGGGATTTTTTGATTGGTCTAAATGAAATGAAATAGAGACCACAAAATTAAATAAATAATATTTTCTTTTCCAGAATGTAAATAAATAATGTTGTTTAGTTACTATGTTGTGCTATTATAAATAGGCTGTGGATTTTCAATTCTAAGCAAAGCGAAATTTCCACTGAAGTTTCTTCAATATTTTTTTAAAAAAAATGTCTACTGTAGCCTCACCCCAAAATGCTATTTCCACTTCCAATGTTACTCGTCACTGTGCAAATTTTCACCCTGACATTTGGGGGGACTATTTCCTTTCATATGCTTCTGCTTCTGAATCCACAGTAATAAAATTTTTCTTTCACTTTTAAATAAGCTGTTATATATAATTAAATGTGTTTCTAATGCAATATTTACGTTAATTAATGTACATGAACAATGTTTACGTTAATTAATGAACATGAAATTGCTTTTTGTCTTTTTGTTTTTCTTAGAATGTGAACAATGATATGGAAGAAGAAGCTCTGAGACTGAAGGAGCAAGTCAAAAGTATGATGACTAGTGCTCTATTAGCTGATGAACCCACCAAAATTTTGAATTTGATCGATTCAATCCAACGGTTAGGAGTGTCCTACCATTTTGAAGAAGAGATTGAGCAAGCATTGAACCAAATATATTCTTCGGGATACACTGATGAAGAACTTCACTTTGAAGCTCTGCGCTTTCGGTTGCTTCGACAACAAGGCTTCAACGTCTCTTGTGGTACGTGTTTCATTTTTTTTAGCGAACTTATAATTATATTATTGATATTAATATTTCAATTAATCTGATTAATTAACAGTTATCGTTCTGGTGAGTAATTACATATGTTTATGAAGCAGATATATTTAATAAGTTCAGAACTAGCGACGGGCATTGGAATGAAGAACTGAGGAACGATGTAGAAGGAATATTAAGCTTTTATGAAGCTGCATACCTTGGAGTCCACCAAGAAGATATACTTGAAGAAGCACTTGCATTTTGCACTGCTCATCTTAACTCCATAGTTTCCAATTTAAGCTCTCCTTTAG
>CATIWJ010018374.1:0-11777 GCA_949640765.1 Croton laevigatus
TGAGATAGATCGCCTGATTTTGGTTAAAGCTTTATAATCAAAAAAAAGTTTTAGATCTTATTTTTCAATGATTATTCACGCTTTACTTTATGAGCTTAATAGAGTTTTTAACTCTGTTCTTACGAGATCAGCGAATCATGCTGCCCATGCTTAGTAGAATAGCTGGTTCTATGTCTGGTTTCTTATGGAGGGTATGCCCTCTTTTTATCTTGTATGATGCTTTACAAATGAATAATATGCGCTAGACGTAAAGCTTCCATTAAAAAAAATATATATATATAATTAATAATTAAATTAAAAATTAAAAAATCTTAAAATTACTCATAACTCTTAGGGGGTTATAATTGTATTAAATCATTAAACATTCTTCTACTTTTATATATTTATGATAGATATTCGCTGGCAAACACGTAGTATGATGATGATGATTATTATTATTACTATTATAAACTCAATTTGTTTATAAATTTATCGTTTGCATATGATGTGGTATAGGTAAAATAATATAAATTCTTATCAATAAAATTACACAATAATTATATTTTTATTTTTTACAATATTTTATAAATATAATTGTAAACATATTAAATGTTTTATATTTTATTTTTAATAAAAATTTTGTTTACAATTTCATATATTAACTATTATAACAATAATTAATATGAAAATAGTATTAATTACTAATCATAAGTAAAAGAAAAGAAAGAATACGAAAAGTTTGTACATATTAAATATAAATAATTTGAAAATTAGGAAAAATAGTAAAATGCTATTGTCATCAACTAATCCTCAACTTTTATATATTTATGCAGATATAGATATAAATGGGAGAAACACACCCACCCACCTTCCAAAAAAATACATAAAGGGCGTGTAAAACATGTAGATATTGATAATTAATTTAAAAGTGATTTATAATGAGTTTATAAAATTGTACTATAAGTTTATAACTAGCTAAATATTAGTTTATACTTGGTTTACATTAAATTTATAATTGTACTATAAATGTATAACTAGTTCACTATGAAATTTAGCTGGATAATACAATAAGTGTTCATTATAAAAAAAAAAAAAAATTAGGTTATTTTCTAATTACTAAATTACCATGTGTGACGTAATTTTTCTACCATTTTTAGATTTATAGAATATACACGTGATGTTTATAAATAATCATAAAGAAAGAAATTTAAAAAAAAAAATTCTCATTTATGAATTAAGATAATAATTGACGTAATTTAAAATTATTTTAGTTGACTATATTGATTAAATGAAAGATAATCAACGGTGATTATGGCCATTTGCTTTCAACACATTCGTTACATATCAACATAAAATAATTTATCCATCATTCATCCATAATGTAAAAATAATCTTTTTCCTCTAAAGTTACAAATCCATACCTATTATTACATTCTACCCTTAAAATATCAATAAACATAAAACCCATAATCCCATTTGCATAATTAAAATAAACCCAAATCATGTTGCTAAATCATCATCTAAACACTCCTTAACATGCATTAAATCATCAACCATTCCAAACTTACATTCAAACATCGCAAATGCTTTAAACATCATCCATTCATCCAACTCATCATTCATTAAATCAACATATTGAAAATATCCTAATTCATATATTACATGGAACATCATCAAAGCTAACAAAATAATTCTAAATGCACATTAATTAGATTTCAAGAAAAGCAAAGATTATATATATTTGAAAGGTTGATAACATAACTTAATATTATTGACCAAATATTGAGAAACTTTATTGTCATCTCTAATTTTTCTGCAAATCATAGATTTTCTACTTTTAACGTAATTTGTATCTTTTCGGTGATCAAATTGGTTCACCTTCTCATCCTGCATTAGTATTTACGCGAAAACTATGAATTTGTAAAGTTAAATTTCCCAAATCAAGAACATGAAAAATACTATAACTATTAGCTTTGTTACTGTTATTTTTGTATTTCATTTTTTGTTTCTATAAATTTGTGTTGAATTTATTTAAGACGCAACCAATTTAAAAAAAAAATCGAAGAAGTGAAGTTATGAGAAAGTGATTATTATAAAATATGATTTTTTTTTTATAATATTAGTTTATGTCTATTTTTTTATTTTATTTTTAACAGCTATTTTTATCAAATACAATTTTTTTTTTCAAACCAGCTTTAGAAAATAGTAAAAGACAACAACTAATATAACTAACAGCTCCTGTAATAGTTAACAACTACTATAATAGCTACAGTTATTTAAATAGCTGTTTTTACCGAACAAGACCTTAATCTTATCCTATGCATGTCATCTGGGTGATTAAAGGAAGGCTCGATAAATAAGATGCCCAAATTTCAGTAAAGAGAGAAAACTTACTACAATAGATTTAATATTTGATAGTAAATGTATAAATTTCGTTATAAAAAAAAAAAAAAATATTCATGCAATAGTTTAGTTTCAAGTTTACTCCCAAGTCGAGTATAAAAGTGTTATTCGAGGTGATTATGATAGTAAATAGATGGCTAAATAATGAAATTGAACTTAAATGTTAAAAAAGAAAATTGTCTAACCAATTTTCCAACAGACTAACTTAATTTTGGTTAATTCACAATCATATACATAAAATCCATGAATATATATTTTTTTTATAGTTTCATGAGAATCACAAATATTAAGCAAAAATACTTATAATCGTGGACGATGCTAGTATATAATTGTAACTAGTAGAGCGGGTAGACCCTTAAAATAAGTTAATTTTTCTTTTATTTTAAAAAACTAAAGAATATATACTCCAATAAATAAGTTTATTGCACTTTTTTAATGCGATTATAGAAAATTTATATTTAGTAAGCTGACAATGTCTTGGGCAGAGGGGCAAGAGAGAGGTGAAGGAAAAAAGCTGACATGCATGAATTATGCCAGTGCCACATCATCAATTTTACAGGTTAGGAACTGGGAACCGGTAAAATCGAATTATTTGCAAATTCATTCAAAGTTCAGCTATTTTTAAGAAAGAATTTTAAGTTTAGGTACCATCAAGAAAGACCTCATAAAGTTCAGGTATTTTCGTTGCAATTTACCCATTTTTTAAAGGCGATTATAGAAAATTTATATTTTAATAAAATAATATATATATTTTTTTATTTAGAAAAATAACAATTTTTTTCTATTTACTTAAATATCTTTAGATGGCGGACAGAAATATCCAGGGTTAAGTCGTGTGCATGCGAGGTTTACTATTTACTTAAAACTAAATTTTATATTGTGCTATTTTTTTTAATGAATAATCAATTCATTAAATTAAATCCGCCAGCAACACAGTGCGAAAAAAATAAAGGAGGATTGCTAAACCATTCCTCTACAGGTGTTGAAGAAGAAGCCTCTCGTGCAAAAATATGAGCGACTTCATTTACAGACTGTTTAACAAAACTAAACGAAATATCTCCTATGCTAGAAGCTAAAGCTTTACAATAATCAATTACATAACCTACCGAAGTGCGATTACATACCGATGAATTTATTTGATCAACCACCAGCTTCGCATCCGGCTCCATCGCCACACTATGATATCCGAGATCTTTAATCCATGAAAATGCCTCCCGATAAGTAATTGCTTCTGCTTCTAAAGCTGTCAAAACCGAAGGAAGAGATACGCATTTGGCTGCCATCACATTACCATTTGAATCTCTAATTATCATACCACCACCCACCTGTCCTTGACAACCAGTAAAGCTTGCATCAACATTATATTGTGCTATTTACTATAAGGATACTGATATTTTCAGAGGTTTATTATTATTGACTTTTTTATTTTTTCCGGTTAATGACAAAGTAGAATTATTTATAATTAGTAAGCTGACATAATTGCCCTTATTAACGTAAGTGGTGTTTATTTCACATTCTTTCACATTAATCCCAACCTTTCCAACCATCAACTCTCAAACACTTTACATATTTCGATAACATCCATCGGCCTTCTTGGCCAGCAAAGGGACGATGCATTGTCCGGATCAGGACCTGATAATGGCCTAGACAAGCTAAGATTTTAAAATGTGAAATCGTTTGCCGACGATACATCGGAAGAGAAGACGGGTGTTATCGAAGAGTATTACAATTGTATCGTAGAAATAAAAAGTAATCGATTTTTGTATATATAGCTTTTCTGCTATTGTAATTTTATGTTAAAAAAGGAAAAAAAAAAACCCTATTGTAGAATATGGAGAGGATTTCTTCAAACAACCAAAGGTTTCCCTCAGATGTATGATTTTGCATTTTTCTTCGTAGCTTTACTGCTTTTTCAACTTTTTGTTAATATTTTTTTTACTTTTATTTTTGTTTTTTGCAGCTCTAAGAGATCTGTGAAAGGACAGAGGCTGGGTAACTGTGGAAAAGGATTTTGTCAAAGTTGTTTGATGGGTTTTAAGGGTGATTGAAGGTTTATTTGCTTTTACACATTTGCATATATTGCATTTGCTTTTAGTTTTATTGTTTGATGTGATTTGCTTTTCGCTATTTGTTCTTTATTGTCCTGTGTTAGTTTTGAGTTTGTTGGATTACTAAGCCTGTCACTTTCCTTAATCTATTGATTGCAATCAAATTTGTATGAATATGATGCAAGTATTGTTGAAATTATTGTAGGGCTTAATTATTATGAATAATTCTGCCATGTCATTAAGAGCTTTAGAAATATCACTATCCTACTAGAATAATCTTTTATTTCAATTAGATTGGACATAATTTTCACCTTGATAATTATTTTGTTAATCCAATATTCGGATCAATAAAAGGAAAAATTATAATTTTATCCCTGTACTTTTACTTAATCTATATTTTTATCCATATATTTTTTAAAATAGACTTTTTTGTTCCTATATTTTTAAAAAATTATACTATTTTGGACTTTCTGACCGGAACAATGACGGAAATTAGGAAGTTATGTCTCATATGATTTGTTTCTTTATTTTAATTACAAATATAACATTAGTTTTAATTGAAACAACATATAATTACTAGAAATGTTAAAATACCATTTGATCAACTAATTGATTTTAGTTTTTCCATCAGATTAGTGTTGTTTTAGTCAAAACCAATGTCATATTTGTAATCGGTGCAAAAAAATAATTCAGATAAGACACGACTTGTTAATTTATGTCGCTATTTTCGGCAAAAAATAATAAAATAATATAATTTTTAAAAAATACAGGGACAAAAAAATCTAATTTAAAAATACAGAGATAAAAACATAGATTAAATGAAAATGCACAATTAAATACTCCAACAAATAAGTTTATTGTACTTTTTCAAATAGATTGGATATAATTTGCACCTTGATAATTATTTTGTTAATCCAATATTTGGGTTAATTTTTTATTCTTTAATTAGAAAACAAAAGATTCATTATTTATTTATTTTGGAGAATTAAAATAATAATTTCTTTTATATTTGTTTAGAAAATTAAGGATTTGTGTTTTACAATTATAAAGTTTCAAACTAAAATAGAAAAATTATTGCCAAATATAAATTAATTAATGAATATTGTGTGTCATATTTTTCATGGTTGGTTGTTTTATAATATTTGATTTAGATAATTTTCGTTGTATTTCATTTATAATATCTATATAACTTATTTGGTAAATAAACGACAACTTAAATGTTAAGTAACTGATTTGTGAGTAGTTTTTGGTGTTTATTTTATTATTAAAAGAGTTCTTGAGTCAAATAGCATTATTCTTAGTCCTAAATTTCACTCGAATTCACAAATTCTAAACGGTCTAATTTCATTAAAGAAAAAAAATATATTATTCTGGAATTTTTTATTTTAAGAATTCAGTTTTTTTTTTAATCAAGGACATATATATTTTATTAATAATAACAGTTATAAGAAAAGACATCTGAGCATAGTTATTAATACAAATAGATCTATTCAAACATTTTCTAGCTAAATTATGAGCTAGCTTATTACATTTTTTTTAAATATAATTAAAACTAATAAAAGAGATGTTTCTACTAATTTTCAAAAACTCTAACACGATATCTTCAATTTTCTGCGGTTTGGTATCCTATTTAATGACATCAATCACCATTTTTACATCACTTTCAATTAAAATCCGAGGCCAACCTCTTCTTACAGCTAGATTGACATCCAAAAGTACTACAGGAGCTTCTAAGATAGCAACATCATTAGCATAAACATATTCCTTCATTGCTCAATCCTTAATGTTGCTATTTTCATCTCTAGCCACTACCGCAACAATTCCTCCAGTTGGCAACATCCACATTGATCTTGACAAAACTGTGCATAGGTGGGTTCCAAACTGGCCTAGCTTGTAAAGATGAGGCATCACCAATTGCTCTTCTGGTCATTGCCGCATTTGCTTCTTGAAACTCCTGTAATAGAGAATTCACTTGCAAAATAACCTCATTATAATTCCAATGCGTACCTTCGAAGATTAAGGCATTTCTGGCCTTCCAAATATACCAAAGAATAACAGCACATAAGGCCATATTCGATTGGAAATTATTCACCCTCCTGAGAAGAGAACATAAGGCATCCCACTATTTAATTGGGTTATCATTACCAAGATTATCAGATCTTAAAGCCAGTGGTGATTGAAACCAAATAGCTTTACCAAAATGGCATTTCAGGAATAAATATTCTTCTGTCTCATTTTCTCCACAAAAAGGACAACAACAATTAGCATTAGGAAATTTTATATTGATATTACAACTGAGAGGCAGATCCTTCCTCACCAATCTCCAAATGAAGGTTTGAATCTTCCTAGGAGTTTGTAGTTTCCAAATGGCACTCCAAACTTGAGACTGACTCCATGATGAGATATTATAAGAACAAATATTCAACAATTTACAGGATTCTCTATATCCTGATTTAACAAAATAAATGCCATTTGTAATAAAATGCCAAACCATTTTATCCTCCAAATTTAACCTAGACAAAGAAATGGAAAGAATATACTTAGCATCAGTGTTAGAGAAATTAGCCTTGACTAACTCTTCTTTCTATGACATATAAATAGTATTAATAAATTGATGCACCCAATATAAAGAACAATCATTTCCTTGTCTAGGCTCTAGTTTAAAATGATAACCCTTAGGAATCCAAGCATCTTCAAAAGATGCAATGAATCTTCCATTTCTTGTTTTTCATGTCAGAACTCTCACTAGCACTTCCCTACCCCAGAGGATGCTACTCCAACCCCATGAAGGATTATAGCCCTTCCTCGCCCTTAAAAAATTAGTGTCAGGGAAATATCTCCCTTTCAGGGTCTTTGCTAATAAGGAGTTTGGATTTAAGATTATTCTTCAACCCTGTTTTGCCAATAAGGCCATGCTCATGGCCTCCCAATTCCTAAAACCCAAACCACCCGCTCTTTTATGTGCATAAATTTTATCCCAAGCTATCCAGTGCATTCGCCTTTCCTTCTGTTTTTGACCTCACTAAAAATGAGAGATTAAACTATTAATTTCATTTGTAAGGCATTTTGGAACCTTGAAACAAGAGAAAGTAAAAATAGGAATGACAGATATCACTACTTTAATGAGCACCTCTTTCCCGACATGTGATAGAAGCTGTTTTTTCCAACTCCATAACTTATTCCTCACTTTGTCCTTAACTTAACAAAAGGTAAGAGAAGGGAAACCTAAATATTTGTCAATGCAATGAATACTAAAAAATTTTATAAGTAAAATTACATATTGTTCCATTTGTAACTAGACTTAGAATCTGAACAGAACTAAAATCGAAAACGAAGACTTGGGTCATGTTCTAGTTCCAAATTTCAAAGGAACAAGAACATCGATTCTGGTTTTGATCCTTGATATGAACCGACGCAAGACTGAAACTACTTACCCTTACATTGGATTACATTCCAATGTCTCGCTACAATCAAAGACCTCCACAATATGCAACAATAGACCTTAAAGGGCATTCCACTTATTTAGCAAATAGAGTCAGACCTCAGCGCATCCGTAACATCCTCAAATTTTATTCTTCACCAAATCGCACCACATCGGCGTTGCTCGAGTGTGCGGTGAGGGAAAAATGTAAATACCAAAATTTGATAACCTAAACGGGTTCGAAGCTTGGGCCTAATTCCTTTCAAGATCCAACTCAATTGAAGCAACCCTTTAAAGCCTTTTTACCAACCTGACATTATGGATCCTTAACTCTGTATGTCGCTCTCAAACTCAATTATATTATATTTCAAATTAGAAATTTTTTCAAGTCAAATTGGTTAAGAACCGGACAAAAAACTAAAGTGGAAGCACAAATCAGAATGAACCAAACCAGCAGAATCGAATGAAAAGTCAAAGTTAATAGTGCAGTTAGCACCCAGCCTCCAATAAGAAGCTGCCACTTGGTAGTCCATGCCCAGTCAAAATCAACATTCAACGGTAAGTCAACGCCATTGTCCACAACACGCCTCTATCTCTGCCGCCATCGATTGCTTTCGGCCAGATTTTGGCGACCTCTTCCTCCTCTTCAACTAGCTGCTAACATGTGACCCAATCAAAGAGTGCTAGTGTCACCGACACATTAATTCGAATTTCTACTCTTCTTTCTCTTATTTCGGTCTAATTTTCTTCTATTTTGGAGTATTTTAGAGTATTCTAATTCTAAAATATTTCCTACTTTGTCTTTCAAAAAAAAAAAAACCCAATCTCTATCTAACTTCAAAATAACTCTTCGCACTCCCAACATAAATCCTGCCTATATCCTTATAAATATCAATCCCCAAATACAGTTTATACACAATTTGACAACCCAACTTAGAAAAACACTTAGTTTTCTCTCATTTTCTCTCTCCGTCCAAATTTTCTCTCTACAAGCTCCACATCCACTTTTCTAAGGTTCCATGCCCACTTCTTCAAGCTTCAGTTCAGATCCGATCGAATAATCGGCGCTCAAGTATTGTGTTCTAACTAGTTCTTCAATTAATCTCTTCTCTTCCATCACCTAACAAAGATTTAATATGTAATTAAATCACTTAGAACTACATTCTGCCCTGATCTCAAATTTAAATCGAGTATGTGGGCGAATCTAGGGTTTAATGCCATATTACAAGCTTAATAAACCTAAAAACCTTGTTTTTTTTCCTTTTATTTATATTAAATTCATATTATTGTTTAAAGATGGTTTAAAAGAAGTTTAAGCATAGTTTATTCTTAGTTTATCATTAATTCAACCATGTTGTATTTGGTTTACAGCACTTTACCTTTAATTTATTTCATTTTTTTTCCCTTTTACATTATTTTTATTAAGTGTTTTTGTGTAATAATAATATTCAAGTTGAGCATGAGCTAAATTAGCATCTAAGACATAGAGCCAAATCTAGATTTGAGATCTATTTAATTCTCTCTTGATAATTGTTTATTATATGATTATTTATGTTTATTTGTCTACATGCATTCTATTATTTTCTCTTAATAAATTGGCATGATTTTTCTTAAATTATTTCTTTTTCTTTATTATTTTTATCCCACAAATGAAAATATAGTCTTCGATTCCACTTCGGGATGAGGCATTAGTGCCTTTTTGCAATAAATTATATTTTTGCCCATTGGATTAAATGGAATCACGATTTAGGTTTTTTTCTTTAGTTTTCCTTCAGAAATAAATTAAGGTTATGACTCCTCCAATTTTTCTCATGTATTCCGTGAGTCCTTATTTTCCTTTAATTTTCTTCAAATCAATTTTGGGCTCGTACCCACAACGATCAACAATTTCGATGGCATTTTCTAGTGGACGGTAACTATAGAATATCGAATGGTTTATCCCATTTTTCAGCCAAATAATGCATGACCTATGAAAAGTAAGATCATAGTTAGAATCCTTGTGAAATGACGGTTCTAATGGACCCCATGTTTCCTCTATTCACACTGAAAATTGAAGTTGGGCAGTCTTGGTGGAAAGTTACATTTTGTTACCCCAGCTGTACGACTACAAATAAATAATACGCTCCCAAATAGTTTAAAGCTTTACTCACTAAATTCTTATTTTTAGTTCATTCATCCAGCTAAACAAGCCAAGCTCGAGCTTGAAAATCAATCTTATTTAACAAATGAATCGTGCTCGAGCTTACTTCATGAACTGTTTCATTTAGGTGTTCACGAATATATTCGCGAACATATACTCAAATCCAAAACTACGGCGTTTTATTTTAGAAAAATGAAAAAACACTAATCCTAAATACTATTACTACTTACAAGCCTAGTTTAGAATGAGCTTTCGAGTCAAGTTTCTAACAAGCTCACGAGTCAGAGCTCGTAACAAACTTCTCAAGTCAAGCTCTTAACGAGCTTTCAAGCTAAGCTCAAGCATCTCAAAATTTAAATGAGTCAAGCTTGAATATGTTCAATTAACAAACGAGGCGAGCTCAAGCAGGGCGGTGTTTGGCTCGGCTCAGTTCATTTGTAGATCTACCTGCCTGGAGGAGGAAGATGGAGTTGGCTTTGGAAAGTTCCAACTTGGTCCTTAGACTTAATAGTTTTTTGTATATGTATTACATGCTCCTATTTCATTCTCATCAAGGATCAAATTGTTCAATTAATTAATGTTGGGGAGCCAAATCCTCTTTCACAAAACTTAGGAGTTAACTAATTTTTTGCTTAAAGTTCAGTAAGCAAATTGTGTATTATATATATATATATATATATATATATATATATACTGATCTTTGTTAAAAAAAAAAAAGAAAGAAAGAAAAGAAAAGCCATATATATATTCGTTGTTACCTTGTTAAACTTAACTTTAGTTAGCCATGGACTATTTTGAAAAAAAATGACAAAAACTTTATATTTACTATAATTTGGTAAAGAATTTTGAAAGTTGGGGTTCAAACATATCAAAAGCCAATATTACATTAATTAAAAGGGTTGGATCAGTTGGCAGGACTGTTCCAGTTTAACTATGAGGTTACATGTTCTATTAGTAGAAATGCAATACCTTAAGGGCTAGAGGAATTAACCTTAATTATTCCTATCATGCCTTAAATTATAAATTAGGTACATAAATACAAATTTTATTTAAATTAAGAATAAAATTAAATGAAATTATAAAATATAAATAAAATAATAAAAAATTAAATTAAGTTCATAAATTTAGCAATGAAAAATTAACAACTAAGGATAGTTATTGCTTGGTCAAAGATATCGGAAGAATAAAATCACTAAATTGAAAAAAAAATTATAATTTTATTTTATTAAAATATTTAACAATTATAAATAGATAATAAATAATAATTTAAATAAATTATACACACCTAATTCAATTTCTCTAGAAAAAGTTGACATTTTTTTATTTATTTGACTTCATATTTTGAGATCAATTATTATCTATATCAATATGTAAATCCATTAGTTTTTTCATTTGTATGACATTTTGTTATTAATTGAAAATGAAAAGGTATTAGTGAATGGTTAATCTCAAAATATGAAGTCAAATACATATAATTAGTCAATTTTCTTTATATAAATTGAACAGAGAGAATAGTATATAGCGTAGCATCCATTAACCCGACTATTTATGGTCGAACCAGGTTGTGCCACATTACATATTACATGGTAAACAGACCATAAATTTACAATTGACTAAAATATAATTTACATAATTAACAACATTAAATAAATAAAATTTATATTCCAGCTTCTTTTTCTTAACTTCACAGTATATGCCTTGCTAAATAGTTCTGGTGAGCCTGATACTATTCGACTGTACTGATTCTTCTTGCGACTTTCAAAAAATCTACAAGTTTAGAATGAAC